>JAZGTJ010003918.1:0-10158 GCA_036877575.1 Botia almorhae
CACACACACATACACAAACACACACACACAGACCCCTGAGCAAGGAGGAATGAAACCTAAAAGATTTCCATTATATAAAGCTGACATACATCTTCCGCTCTCAGCGAGTGAACCGCATAAATAATGACTGTAAAAAGAGGGAGAGGAGTTTGTGCTTGTATTTCAGTCTGTCTCTGTAGTGTTGGAAACATTTCACACTGTTGCCTCCTCATTGGGACAGTAATACAGGAGCTGTGAAAAGAAAACAGACCTGGAACAAAAGAATCATGTGACCAGGTACAAATTTTGTATATACTAAAATACTGATATAGCCATTTTGGTGCATTTAATTATGCATCATACTTATAATAATAAAGCAATATTTGGGAAGTTACAGGATTCAAAACTAGTCTATTTTATTGAATGGTGCTTTCCCATGCTAAACTCTCCGCTATGATTTTAGGGTGCTGTTGAGTGGTTGGCAGGACATTGCTTTGTGGTTGCTAGGGTGTTGTGGGTAGGCAGGTAGGTATGTAGATGCTTGTTGCTTACTGGCCCAAATCAAAAGAGCCCACCCCCCAAATTTTGTACATTATTCTACACCTGAGATCTGGCTTAGATGCTACACTGTGCTTTGGTGTATGTTTTTATATGTATTTTTACAAGTGTTGTCCGGTTCACCAGTCTGAAAAAAAACTAATATGCCAGGGCTGTCATTATAATATATATACATATATACATTATATATTATATATACATTATATATACATTATATATACATATATATATACATTATAATATGATTAACAAAATCAATTAATGTATTAGGAATGACCTGCTCAGCCGATCATATTTAGTTAAGATGTGTATGTGTGAAATGCATGAAAAGGTTTATTGATCTGTGTAGGGGCTAGAAAATATAATACGCATATTGTGACACAAACACATCGCATCACACAGCGTCAGTGAACAGCCCGAGAAGAACATCTATTGTGTTCTATTACAATCTAACTTCCTGTCTTTACACTGTGATATTCTTCCCACCAAACCAGAGCACTACCGAGGGCATGTTGTGGGTGTGTGTGTATTGGGCTGGAGGGGCAAAATGAGAGAACGAGGGAGTGAAGGAGGAAAAGAGGGGGGAGGAGGAAAAGGAAGTGTGGAAGGGGGGATTGAAACGCTCCCTGAGATGGGCCGGTATTTCTCAGAGTGTCCCGCACTTGTGTTTAATTCCCACAGTGGGACGGGCACGAGGGGGCCTGTGCTGTACATAATTGTGAACGCCAGTCTTGCCAGAGTGTCATCTATAGAGATACGCTGCCATACATCTCCACTGCTCAGTGTATGTCCACTGTCATACATCTACAGGACCCCCGGGTCGCCGAATAAGAGCCCACTCATTCATCTGAAGAGGACAAGACCACAGAAGATTTATAGAGACCCGTCTTGAGACAGTCTCATAGTCAGACAGGTAATAAACTTTCATACAACATTCTAAATGTGTTTACAAAATCTGTGGAAGAGGGTTTAGAGGGTTTAGGATTAGAAGAGATAGCATACTATTTCTTAAGCAGGACACATGTATGCCATAAAAACTATAATATCTTATGAATCTCTGGCTGTCAATTTAAAATTGTCACCAGTGTGCGTTTTTAGATAAATTGTCATTTTTAATATGAGAAATTATTTAAAGTAAATATTTAATATATATTCAAAATAAATCACTGTATTTTCTACTTTGTTCTTTTATCTGTTTTAATGATTCGAAGTATCGTACTGTATTTGGCAATACTTTTTAATAATGGTCCATGAAGAATAATTAAAACAAAGAATTTAAAAGATGAATTGTTTGTTTTTCTCCATGGAGATTTTTTGATTTAATATATTTGACATTTTTAAATATCACATGTTGATCTTATAAAATGTACCTGCTGCATGAATTTGGTACATGGCTGATGCTCAATGCATTTTCACGTCATGACATCATTGTTTCTTGAGAATCTGCAGTCTTTCGAATGGCATGATATTTTCCGATTAACGCTCAGCCAACGGACGCGTTTGTCATCTCAGCGAATTAAAATAAAATGACTAAAATGTCTGAATGTAACAGCATTAACAAATTTTTTTTTTTTTTAACTATTTTTGAAAACTTAAGTTTTCTTTTGCTGTTTTGCTGTTGCTCTTTCCAGAGTAATTTTAATAGAATGTATGAAGTCAGTTTCGCACCGTTGCACTACAGCAAAGTAATCGTGACATGGATAAACATCATAACATAAATCACTATATTGTGGACCTCATTTTGAGGACATGCCAGTTTAAAGTAAACATATACAAGACATATAATAAAACAAATAACGTATATATGTAAAATAATATATGTAAATTTAAGTTACACTTTGTTAACATGTTCTTGTTACAGTGTAATCATACATTTAAGAAATAAGTAATATTAATGAACAACATTACTATAAAGTTAGGGTTAGGATTAGGTTTTGGTTTAGGATTAGTTGCATGTAACTATGCATAATTAACCGTTATTACTTTATTAAGTACATGTAACAAAGACACTGTAAAATGTTAAATACATTTAAATTAGTATTAAACTAGTTTTAAATCTAAGCAGAGATGTTGTTGTTTTCAAGTGAGCTTATTGTGTATTTCCAGAACGCAAAAGCCCTGTATATCATTTCAAGCGGCGTCTGTCATGTCTTAAGAAGACATTGATGCACAGATCAGTGCACTTGCTGTGACAGTGAAGAGAGAAACAGAACCGCCATGTAAGGTAACACAACATCCTCTGTGCAGTCTGACAGGCTGAGGGGCATCGTCTTCATGGTGGCACGGTAATGGGGGACCCACTTTATGACTAGTGTAGATACGCGGGTGTCTGTGTGTGTGTATAACAGGGTTCTGCGGTGCGTTTAGGGTGGTCGTTGGGGCTGGGTGGGTGAAAGCTCATTTCGCATTACTAAACTCAGCGTCTCATCCTTGACCCTTCCTTTGATTACAGCAGCCAGGCATGTCTGGGTCAGTCCTGGAATGTTTGGCTTAAACAGTTGTTCTGTCTTTTGTTTGTTAAAGTGTGCGGTTAACACTGGCATGCGAGTTCAAGTTCAAAACACACGTGCGTGTTCAGGTTTAGGCTTTAACTGGAAGTTAGGATCGTTTGCATTGTTCAATAATTTGCAGGTTATTTAGCGATGCTATTTCTCTTAGTTCAAGTTCCTTGCCTTATTTAACTTCATATATTTCAAATAAATAATAAATGGATCGAATAATTGAGTCAAATCAAGTCAACGTTTATTTACAGTGTATTTCTTGATATTATTGTTACTCAACAAAATTTTGACACAATTAAAATTACATTCAATTGACCTTTTGTGACTACTGGATTGTAACATTCTGTGATTGTGTGTGTATGTGTGTTGCTTGCTTGTGAAATACTATAGAAATACTGTATAATAGCAATATCACACTTAAATATCAGCACGGCTGTGATGTCTACAGCCAAGTCACAACCATGCTGCTATTCAGTACAACAACACTCGCGCTCATCTGACATTGCTTAAATATACTGCTTTGTTTGTCTTTGCGTTCTACCTAGTTACAACCCTGGTTATGTTGGGACACAGATCTGACTGCACTTTGTGTCATGCTAATTCTGGTAGTCCCTGACATCAGGTTCAGGGGAAAGGGCTTAAATAAATATTTAGTCAAAGTTAGGGGGTAGGGCCCATGCACGGGCATTGCAGAGCCTCTTATGGTGTGGGTATCAGGGTGCCAGCAGCGACATGATCGCTGTGAGAAAAACCAGCAAGCCATCGCTTGCCAACACTGCCTGGCACCTTAGTGAAGTGCTACTAGAATGTTTCAGAGGTGCTGTGGCAATGTTCCCGGCTTGTTAAAGGGGCGCGAATGAGAGTGCGAAGTTCTATGTTATGCTACAGTTTATTTTTGTTATTGAAAGTTTGACAGTGGCTTAGAGTCATAAAGAACATAGACTGTGGTCTGACAGCTGAGAAAGCTTGAGGGTTATGGGAAGCTCTGATGAGTCCTAGCAAACGTTTCAAAAGAAGGTCAGTGAGAATATTGGAAAGCTTTCCAGAACATGGACCATGGGAGCAGCTATGTAATAAAGGGCTTTGATAAACAAGTCACTGCTGATTTAATGCAGATGCCAGTTAATTCAGTTCAAATTTACATCTTTATTCTCTTCCTTTTCTCGTCTATAGAGTTATAATTGAATCTGATGGCAAATGAATTAAATTCATATTAAAATCGTCGACTTTTATTGGCAGAGCTGCAAATCTTAGCAAATAATCAACTGATTTTGTCTGCTGAGGGGGCGAATCTGCCTGCATTTAAACCCTATAACAATAGTGTATCATTCACGTTAGATATCTTTTGAGGTCAGCAGCTAATGTCAAGTCTTTCCTATCACAAACAGAAAATCATATGAGAGCAGGTGAAAGTTCTTCCTGTTGGTCATTCATCTCACCAACATTTATGTGAGCGCTGCAGTCCTATTGTTTCAGTATCTTCAAGAAATAATGCGTGTTTAGTTAGACTTTGACCTCGTGTAATATCTCATGATAAGAGCTTATATTTTCTGAGCATTAACCTGGTGCAAAATAATCAGTGCAAGTAAACTCTGGTCTCCCGTGGTTCTCTTTCTCTTCTTTGGGAAAGCAAACACCCTCGAACTCGGAGACCCTAAGAGACTTGTTTCCTTTAAAGCAGCAAGTCTGGAGGAAATCATATTGTTTAAAATTGCTTCCTAAGAGAAGACGAAAAGGAAAATGGAGAGACAGAAGAGAGAGAGAGCGAGCAAGCACACTGGCGACTGAGATGGCGCAGTCGGTGAATCAGATGGATATTTCCGTCCTCCTCCTGTTTTTTTACATGTCTAAGATTCCGTTCCCACCGATGCCATTCCACACGGCACAAACACGCTCACTCACGCTGATTTTTTAGGTTCACATCATTGAGTGACAGTCATTTCCAAAACATCTGATGTGAGAGACCTAAAAACAATAAATACATCAATCAAAAAATTGATGCACGCAACTCGGTAAATTTAAACCACAAACAATTTAAACCAAATTTTTCCACAAGAGTAAAATCTGAAATCACTTGTATTCCGGTGAACCGGTCAACAATGTCAGCGAAAAATAGGATTAAATTAACTCTACTTAATATTTATTTTAAAAAGATTTCTCTGAGGGTTACTGGAGGTTTAGGGGTAAGGATCGAAAATAGCAATTTATTGGCTTAATGTAAAATCAATAGAAGTCAATGGAATGGTTCTATCATGATAAAACAGTCATAGTGCAAAAAGTCTTGGTAACACTTTACCATAAGGCATTTATAAACATTAGTTAATGCAGAACATTTTTGACAGTTTCCAAAAATGTATTTGATGTTTTATTTTTTTTCCTTTATCAGTTTTGAAGGTTCACAGAAACAGCCAAATTGTCCCACGGTCACTTTTCATCCGTGCCCACATCTGTAATGTATTTCTGCGTTTCATATCCTACACTGATGATGGATGACACATTTTGACCATTTTACATCTGCTGAGAAAGATGGAGGGCCTCCATTCAAACTGTCTGTTGTAAGATTCCATATTTGGCTATTCTAGAGATCAGCAAGACTCGGTACTAGCCAAACAGGGTCTAGTGCAGGATGGCAAAAGGGTGCAGTGAAAAGCAGACGGCACAAACATGCACACTTAAATGCGACTCTCTAGTGTGGCCGTAGTTAGGGCTTAATAAAACATCTGAGGTTTAATGGACATTGCAGTGACAATATCCAGTAAATAGCAATAAATCTAAACTATTTTCCAGTGTACCGTTCACTGGCACTAACTAAAACAAATAAAATGGCCATATGGAGACCCTGAGAAATGACGTACACATGTATGTGTGTCAGAGAGAGGACGCGCAATAAACACCTGTTGCATTATGCATTTGAACGAATTACACTTGGGATTTTAATGAATTACTTAGTAGACGTAAACTAGATGCTTGCGGAATGATTGGAATCTAGAGTGACTAATTTAAGGACAGTACATTCATGCCAGATTGACGTGACTGGAGTGGTGCTCACGGAACTGAGACAGCGCCCAGTGACGTTATTTTTGGGAAATGATCCTGGACAGTGTGAATGTTAATATCTAAGATGAACACACCTGAGCTCACATTTGACACCTTTGAGAAAACAGATGAGAGGAACCTTTGCAAGGAGCTCAGTCTCTGGACAATAATAGATCACACAGCATGATATACAGTTTGTTGTTGCTCCAAGACCTACAAAAACATTAACTGTAACAGAGGGAACAAATCCAATAGCGTTGTATTGTAGGGACGTTGAGCTGTATCTAGAGTCCAGAATATGATAAAAATTTGAGGCTGCACACATCTAGCTACCACTCAAAACCTTCTAGCAACCACCTAGCAATGCCTTAGTTATAACCTAGGAGACCATAGCAGCCACATAGCATGGTTTAATGTGTTTAAAGTTAAAGTATATATGTGTGTGTGTGTGTGTGTGTTTTACTGTTTGTCACACAGAGGAACTTTGACCCTTGTTTTTTTTCTTTGTACTGAGAAATTGTCATGAGAAGTTTGTCATTGCCCCAACAGCTACATCACACAAAACCAGAGCCACAGGGTACATGTGATGTAGTAGCGAGACAGCTGTATTGTGGTATAAAATGATCATTCTATCTAGGCCTGTATGGGGTCATACAAAGGAGCAGTTCTCAGGGCCCCTGGCATCCCCTCACCCTGCTCTGCCCAACCTGCCCCTCAAAAAACTGGGACAGGCCAAACCAAAATTAGAACAGTCACCCCTGTGTTTATACAAGTTCAAAATGCTCTGCTCTCAGGGCCCTACTGTAAGTATTATACAGAAAGATGGAACAAAAAAGATAACAAGAACAACATGTCCATATTTAAGTCATGTCCATATTTACTGTAATGAAGTACATCTGTGGTTACTCTGCTGAATCACCTGTGTGAGTTTCAGAAACAGAAGATTCAGAAGTCACCCAAAACTGACCTAGTGTGACTTTTATAAGTGTGCTGATTGTCTGTGGCCTCTGTATTACTATCAGATATGTTGAGATATGCTAGACATTAGATTTTGTTTCTGCAAACATGTCTTGCATGTGGCTGCAGACACACGGGTGGTGAATGAGTGCCACCTACAGTAAAACCAAGATACATAATTAATGCAGAACAATGTTGTCAGTCATACAGATTTTTTACCGGATAACAGTCTTCTACAACACAACCGTTTAATGGTATATTCTTTATCTACTTGCTTATATTCAGCAGAGGTACCTGCAAATTACCCGCAAATTAACCCTTTTTCAACCAGTGCAGAACATGCGTTTGATGGGACATATTAAAAGTGATTTAATTTTTCTCCGTTTTCCCCCATCTTGTTTTCTTGCTCTGCCTCAGGTCAAGAAGTAGTGCTGGTGTGTAGCAATGGGGGACTGGAGCCTCCTGGGTAATTTTCTGGAGGAAGTTCAAGAGCATTCCACGACGGTGGGAAAGGTGTGGTTGACGATACTGTTCATCTTCCGTATTCTGGTGCTGGGAACAGCTGCGGAGTCATCGTGGGGTGACGAACAGTCTGACTTCATGTGTGACACGCAACAACCCGGTTGCACCAACGTCTGTTATGACCGAGCTTTCCCCATCGCTCATATCCGCTACTGGGTGCTGCAGATCGTCTTTGTGTCGACGCCATCTCTTATCTACATGGGCCATGCCATGCACACGGTCCGCATGGAGGAGAAGCGGAGGCAGAGAAAGCAGGAGGAGAAGTCTGGGGGAGGGAACGAAGCGGGAGGAGGAGAGAAGGAGTATTTGGAACAGAAAGAGAAAGCTGAAGAGGCACCGCCGAAGATCCGCCTCAAGGGGGCGCTGCTGCAGACGTACGTCCTAAGCATTTTGATACGCTTGGTCATGGAAGTGACTTTTGTTGTGATCCAGTACATGCTCTATGGAATCTTTCTGGATGCTCTGTACCATTGCGACACGTCGCCGTGCCCCAACCCTGTGAACTGTTATATGTCACGGCCGACAGAGAAAAACGTCTTTATTGTGTTCATGCTGGTGGTGGCAGCTGTGTCATTGTTCCTCAGCGTGCTGGAGCTGTACCACATCGGCTGGAAACAGTGTAAGCAATCCCTTAGAAAGTATGCCGACAACCGCGTCAACAATAGTCAAAGCAAAAATGGCAAAGCTGTTTCTGTAGTCAAACCTGGAGGGGCGTCTATTCCAATACAAATGCCAGACACCACTCAACCAGCTCCTTCCCAAAACTGTACCCCACCTCCAGATTTCAACCAGTGCCTGGCATCACATCAAGGACCAACATCACCTTCACATCTTCATCACCACCATCCTTATCACATCCACCAAAGCTGCCACCCCTTCACTAACCACTTGGCCCATCAGCAGAACTCCGTCAATATGGCCACAGAGCGGCACCATCACAGTCATGATAACCTGGAGCATCGCGAAGACTTCCTTCAGATGAGCTTCGGGAGTCCTGCACCCAGCGCCCCTTCCACACCTTCATCCCACCCAGACTTCTTCAGAGACAAGCGGCGTCTTAGCAAGACCAGTGGCACCAGTAGTAACCGGATCAGACCGGGTGATCTGGCTGTTTAGGCCGTTTCGAAGAAGAGAAGTCAATACAAGAGTAAAGATGAAAGATGTTCGTGTGTGTTCATGTATGAATACGCTTGCCTGTTGGTACAAGTTGTGGGTTGGAGTATTTCATAGGCCAGCTTCTCTCTTTAGTGTGACACTTAAGAAGGGCTGAAATACAACATAAGTGAGAGGATAATGAAATAATGAGAGTGAGCAGGACAGAGAGAGAATCTGTATCAGAGCATTTAATCTGGTTTCATTGAAACTGTTGTAAGTGTAATTGAATGTGGATTTTTACAGGGTGGGATTGAGTGATCTTGAGTAACAGGCTTTAATAGAACAGAGTGGATGGATGACAGTGAGAGAACTACTGATATGTCCTTGGTTTCAACAGTTTTGTATTATTTGGGTTTTCAGCCATTTTGATGACTTTTCTTGCACTACACAGGATTTTGTCTGACTGAATGCTCTCTAGAATGCCCCCTCAAGAGCCCTTAGATATGTTCTGCTAAATTTCCTTGTCAATAAAATATGTCAACACAAGAAATCTGAGCCCCTCAAGCAACTTCTGGTCTTTCAGAAAAAACACTGTGACACACGTATTGTATGAAATGCTTTTAAATGTTTTTGAACTGTGTTTTTGAACTACAGTATTATTAGGATTAACATTACCTCAGAGGAGAGACACTGACCTAATGCAAGTATGAAACTGAAATGTATAAAAAACATATTAAATGTGTCTTACATATCGTATCGCGTGATCTGTATGATCACCAGGAATGCACTTAAAAAAATAAACAAATAAAAATAAAAAACTGTGAATTATTGTTTATAACAGTACTAGGGCTGTACTGAGATATCAAAGCAGAGGACTTTTATTTGAAAATTAAAATGAAATGTATTAGACATTTGTCAGTTAATAATGTGGATTGTCACTTTGATATCTGACAAGGTTATGAAAAAGTCTACGCGACAGATACAAACACTCGACCTGCAACACATCAGTCTTTGACTATAATAATTCTGACTGTTGGAGATCAGGGTTTGTTTTCATCAAAGCACTTTTGGGAATATCTTATTTAAATATTCTGATATGTATTCTGATCATGTTAACTGGTCTTGTGAAAGGTAAAACTAACAAGTGTTACTTAGCGCTGTTTGATCTTTTGGGTAAACGACTGGCCTTATGGAACATTAGTTATGTTGTTTGTCTGTTTTTTAATCTGCTGATGTAGTCGTCTCCATTTTTATTGAGGGATATATTATGTAATATACAACTGTACAGCAGTGTGTGGAGTAGGGGCTTTATCATTAGAAAGCAGGCAGGGGATTAGAGTTGGTCTGGGGAGTCTTTGTCTGACAGTTTTGTCCTAATGGATGACACGTACACTTTATTTTACTTCATTTATCACGTATGATTACACAGTCACACTGTCTCATTTCCTTTGATCTGTTGGGAGTGTTAAATAAAAATACAGCAAATAAAATGTGATGTGTTATTTCTTTC
>JAZGTJ010003918.1:10233-32986 GCA_036877575.1 Botia almorhae
TATAAATAATGCTGCAAGAACATTTTTATAGAATCTCCCTCTTGACATCTCCCCAATGGCACTTCATTGATGCAATGCGTCTCGTTTTATTGTTTGTTCGTGTCATTTTTGACAGTAGATTGAAGAATGATATACAAACTTTAAATACATATGTAAGTAACAACTACAATAAGGGGATATAAATGACATGATACAAAATATGCTTCCTTTACACAGTATGTAGTGGGTCTACAATAAACAGGTGCATAAACTGCACACTTGTGACAATATATTACATGCACAAACACTTAATTAAAATAATCGTTTCGTTTTTTGGACGTTTACCGTAATATTTCCAACTCTGCATAGAACATTTACGGTACTAACATTAAACGTACGACACAACCCACATACGCGTGCTACGTGACATAGACGGGAAATGTAGTTTACTCTCTCTTTCTCCCACTGCTTAGAACGAGCTGGCAACCTGAAAAACTACATGTCCCACAATGAACCTCTCCATCAGCCGGCGTAATGTCAGTCTGCCTGAACGGAATGAGTGCAATTCAAAACCAGTGGAATTAACTTGTCGGATCTAAAACTCTCAGGTTGGTGACATTTAAAGGGAAGTTTTTCTAGAGCACGTTTATTTTGACATTACATAATAGATTCATACTGTTCCGTCGTATTTGATCTTTGCAGGAGCGTTTGGACGAAATTTGCTGATATGACAGGCAGAAATACTGTGTGACAGAAGTGGTTGTGCTGGAGTCATGAACTTGTGCTTTTACTAGTGGAAATATACTAGCTCGTTTACATATAAAAGTATAGTTTTTGTAACTTGAATTCTTATATATATTAGAGAGAAAGAGAGAGAGAGAGAGAGAGAGAAAACGAAGTTGTTGACATATTATTAAGAAGTGTTAATGTTAATAAAGCATTACTCATGGGCATATGTATGGCATTGAAGTGTTTATCTCTTATCAGGTGCGTCATGTGGGCACGTGTGGGTCTTTTGGGTTCGGTGGCCCTTGGGTCGATATTTTGGTCACAGACGAATAAAGCAGAACCGTCTCCATACGATCTTAAATTAATTCAAGTTTTGTTCAGACATGGAGCGAGAACTCCGCTGAAATCTATACCTGATGTGTTGGAGGTAAGAGGGCTGATGATAAATCTGCCATTGATTCTTTATTGTTTAGACATGCTCTGAATCATTTGTGGGCTACAGCCTTAACAGCAGCCTTTTTACTCATAGACAGAGACACTGTCATATGTTAGTAATAGTCTACATGTTGATGCCAATTATGTTCAGTATAATGCATGGTTTCTTTATCTCCAGGCACAATGGATCCCTGAACTATTGGAAGCTCCAGCTCACACCAAAATAGACTATGTGGTTACAGACCTGCAGGGAGGTCCCAGACCCCCGGCCCCTGTGGAGGACAGCTACAGGGCCAAATTATTAACAGTACGCATGCATTAATGCATTTGTGCCACAATCAAAGATAATTAAAAAGTGTGTTATGCATTCTTAGTTTGATTGCTGTTCACTACATCTAGTGAAACAGGTTTGGAATTAAGTTGACCTTGATGCTTATGTTTAAGGGAAGCAAATCCCAGCAGACATCGTAGAGTAGAACGCCTCCCAGAAGAGTGAAAGCATCATTATAATGCCAGTGGTTTTAAATTAAATGGTCCGCAATATAGGTTTGTTGTTTGGGAGTTCAGATTCTTTTGGCTGTATGATATAGTTTTATATCATATATAGTTTATATATATATATATATAGATTTATATTTTCCATTTACAAGTTACATCGTTTTTTTCTTTTCTCATTAAGTGCATGTTTGAGATGCAGTAAATTCAGAATGTCATACCATCATGTAAACATTAGCTTGTTTAACTGTGTTTATCTGAATATCGTGCCAGGCAGTCACATTAAAGAAAGTAATGCCACTGACTTTGACCCCTTCCATAGGGCGGGACTTATCCAGGTCAGCTGACCACAGTGGGTATGCAGCAGCTGTATGATCTTGGAGTGAGGCTGAGAAAGCGTTACATACAGGATGTGGCCTTCCTCACACCTTCTTTTAACCCCAAAGAAGTTTAGTGAGTGGAAAACATAAACACTTTCCAACTTAGACTTACAGATTACTGTTGTCAGTCCTTAAAATAAGGCATTTGAATAAACCCATAACAATAATTATGAAACTGTGATGATGAAAACTTGTGCAACATATTGCCTTGTGTCTTTTCTAAGCAATCATCTAAATAATCCATAGAATCCATAGCAATGTCTAGGGACCAGAATATCGTAGAAACATGGGGGGTGGGCTCAGGAATCAATCAACATCCTAGCAACCACACAAAACACTTACAATATCCTGGCAACCAGCCTTATGGGGACAAATTTTACATGGGCAAGCACCCTCACATTTTCTTCAGGATTTGTAAAAACGTTAGTTTAAGAAAGACTTATTTTTAACCATAAATAAACTTGGATGAAATGACAGTGTATTTTTAAAGAAATCACAGTTATTTACATGAATATATTTATGACTGTGATCAAACTTAAATGCGTTAAATGGCATTTCTGTCTTTATTTATAGCATTCGCTCAACCAACATTGTACGTACAATTGAGTCAGCTAAGTGTTTGGTGGCAGGACTATTCCAACAGAAACAAGCAGGTACAGTGAGACAGCAGCTCACTTAAGCTTTTTAAGTTGTGTGGTAGAGATCATGGATACAGTTTGATACATATTCCTCTACTGTATAAGGTGTTGTGTCCATCCTCACTGATAAGGCAGAGAAGGAGGTCCTGTACCCCAACTATCATGGATGCAAGCTGCTCAGGCTGTTTACTGGGTAAAATGAAATCGAATAGTTTTAATAGTTCTGTTAAATTCATCTACAGAGTCCCATTATAAACAATTATAGCTAACAGTGGACAGGTAATGGGGAAATATTTAAAGACTAATAATTGTTTGTTAAATTGTTAAATTATAATAATAACAGAAAGCTAAATAAAGCAAATTACTATTTGTGAAATGTTAGAAGTTCTTTATGAAACCATCTGCCAAACATCTGCCATCATGACATCACCTTTTTTTTTGGTGTAGTTTATAGATTGTAACCCTAATCTAACAGCAGAAATCATTAGACCTTTGGCATGGTGAAATAAATAACCAGTGCTGACTTGTGATTGGTTTAACACCATGTCTGTGCGTCTGTTATTGGCTGTGGTGCATGACACGTAGTCCACGCTGGTCGGAATCATCTACGTCTCCAGATATTGCCGCAGACCTGCGCAGCATTCAGAAGGAGCTTGGGGTCGATCCTCATCAACACCTCGACTTCATCCTCATTAGAGATGATATGGTGGCCAGAGAGGTATAGCAGCCTCCTGGTGACAGGGAGCATTAATACAGATACATCTGATGGCAGATACATGTGATGGCTTTGATGTTCAAATAGAGTGCTATTACGTATATTATTGACCCTAGACTCATGGCCTGCCAGTCCCAACAGCTCTTGAGCATTGGAGAAATACTGTGGAACAGAGAGCGGTAGATATGATCTGTCATATCTATGAGGCTAGTAAGAGGTAAGGGGCCATGAAATAGAAATGGCAGGCATGCGTAAAGAATATACCTATATATCAATATAATATAGAATAACATGTAAATTTGTGGCTTCTGATAAGCTGTTTGTGTTTCTTTAGGGATATTTTACAGATGTGTGTGGGTCCTTTTTTACACATACTCCTGACCAATATGGAAGACAAAGTACAGGGCACAACCTCTACACCAGACAGGTGAGTTAAATAGCCCCTCCATGCTAGAAGATACACACACACACAGGCAACACTCACAAAAACCACATCTAAACCAGAGCAAGACAAAAACATCATAAGACTCTTGGATCAGTATGTTCGGTGTGACTGGAAAGTATTTAGACATTTAAACTACCCTTAAAACACACAAAATAAATGCATTAGATAATGCAAAACCTTGTGGTATGTGCAAACAAATGATGCCAGACCCCTTCTCAGAATCATGGGTGTGAAGTCCATTCCTCTCGAGTTCACACAGATGTTTTTAGCACAGTAACCACAGGTGTAGTTCATTACACAGCAAGACAACCAAGCAGTGTCCAACTACATCTTGTCTAATTTCATTTAAAACCGTATTGTTTTGTATTTTAAAAGTTAACAATGTCTTTAATGGAATTGTTTAAAAAGCGTTCTTGGTCTATTTGTAATGCAGTCGCGTTCATACAGCACATTTTAAAGTGTAGCTTTAGTGTCCAAATGCGTAGAAATGGCTCTCTCACTCTGCCTAATATTTTCTGAGTGTTGAATTTTATTATTGTAAAACTAAAGAGGTGCTGCCCCATAGTGGTCACAGGCCAACTGTGTAAAAGTAACATGATTAAATAAAGATTTTTAGAGTTGTTTGTTTGTTTTTATTGATATAGAAAGTTGTTCCTGTACTCTGTGCATGACACCACATTAATGCCGTGTCTGATGGCTTTGGGGGTTTTTGACATGAAATGGCCACCCTATGCTGCTGACATCACACTGGAGCTGTACCAGCACCGTCAAAATAAACAGCACTATGTTAAAGTTTCCTACATTGGCCAGGTAAGAGGGTTCACAAAGGAACCAAAGCAAAGGTAAAAGCAAGAATTGTCTCCCACAAGATTGTTCTAGGTTTACGATCATTACGTTTTGGCTGGTGCCTGTAGATTGCTGAATAAGAGTATTTTGTGAGCCGTTCTTTTTTTGTACCTTCAGGACCAGAAAATCCCAGGCTGCAGTGATGTCTACTGCCCGCTGAGCGAGTTCAAGGAGGCGATGTCCGTTTACTCTCTACCTGATGAGCGTTACCAGGCCCTCTGCAACAGTACAGAGGACCATCCAGAACTCTGACCTCTCACTGGTTCCGTTTGACATTTTCTCTAGGAAATGCACAAATGTTTTGCCCCCGAGTCTGAGCTCTTAAAGGTCTTCTCAAATGAGCTGCATCAGAAGTCTCATGTTTAAATTCTTTTTCAATTCCTCAGTTCTTTTCCTGTTTCAGAGGGAAACATGATCGTGACCTACACTGCAAATTATGCCCACCTGCTACAATACAGTCAGCAAGTTATTGCTCAGCCCATGGCAATATGCAATGAGCATGTATTTATAATGTATCTGTGTGAATTGGTTTAGAATTATTCAAGGGAAATGTCACTTAGTTTTCAATATCTTAGGTGCCTTCATTTCAGAATGGGAGCCCATCTAAATCGGGTTCAGATCTTTCTGAAACCTAGCGTTGTTTTAACACTGTTTGACATTCTTTTAACATTAAATTGCTAATAAATATTAAAGTTTAAAGTTGCAATTGCAGACTTTTCTTTCGTATCTAGTACAATAGCTACTACAAATTAAATTAGATACTCAAAAATGACCTACTGAAATGTTTTTAAAAGACCTTGCCTTTTTTTGTGTATTCCAAAAAGTACACACAAACACACTTTAAATTTTAAAATGCAAAATTTATTTATATGGCTATTTGGTCGGTCTACATTTTAAACTGTCTTTTCAGACAAAACACACCTCAACATTTAAAACTTCATGTAAGTTCATTGCATTTTATGTTAAAGAAAGATATGCATAAAAAGTTCCACAAGGAATTATCCAAAGAAGGAACAAAGAAAATCACATTAGACGTTTTGGGATTCCCTTATCTGAAAGATACAGTCACTGTTCCATTTTTAAAAGCTGCAGTCAAACAAATGTTTTCACAAAATGGTGCATCTCCAAGTACTGGCATTTCACCAATGCAGGTTAACCATTTCATGATTCCTACAGCAACTCTAATAACCCTAGTTACCTAGCCTTCATTTAAAAACTCCTCTGTGACTAATTTCTGTTTTTTTCTTAAACATTGCCAGACCGCCGCACTTTGAGGGCAGTTCACCAGCTCCGCTCCATTCAAGTACATCCCAGTCCATCGCATCTTTCTTAGGTTTTAAAACAAAGCTAACATTAAGTGCACTCCAGATTATGCCATTTATAAAAAATAATCATAACAATAGTAATAACAATTGTAGTAATTACATTAGTAGTAACAAATTTAAAGCGTTCTACACAATTCTCATTATACATATATCGCCTTAACCATCAAGCTCTGCCCCCCTGAGAAATGAAAACACACCACGGGTTCAAGTTCTGGTTCAACACGTCGGTATCAACTGCAAAGCAACTTCAGCTTAGTTACTTAAATAACAACAACAATTATTGTGAGGGAAAAGACAATTTAAACCAACATGATATTATTTACATTAATAAATTGACCCTCATTGTCATACGTCACAGATTCTTGGTATTTACAGCGTTAATATTTAAAGAAACAAAGCTTTGTTCCTCATTTCATCCTGTGGCTTTTAACCTAAAATGAAAAACAAGTTGACAGAAAAAGCATTACTTAGGGCAATTGTATTGTGATATCTGCAACGCAGACTGTGTAAATGCGCTTTTGTTACCTTACTGAGCAGCAATGCATTGGCGACATTTGTAGAGTTTGGGATTATGTGTCCTTATATGATTTCTTACATTTCTCTGTCTGAAGAATGTCTTACTGCACAACTGCAAGAAAACAAAGAAAATAAGTCAGAGTGGGAAAGACAAACAAGTATTTTAGTTGAGTGTGATGCTTTTTTATTAGTTTTGCCATTTTTGTGGAGAGTAGAAATTATGCTGGAAAAAAAGCTAAGCTAAAACTCATGTTGCTTGCTAAAACCGTGGGATGTAAAGCAACCGCTCGGCCACAGCTCCAATGTGTCTCTTATATGATAAGGAAAATTCATTACTGCTACTCTACCAACAAACCAAAATCGTTTTGCAAAGCTTTTTATGCTTTGTTGTACAGCAGACAGACATACTGCTGGGTAGGGAGGATACAGCAGAATAACATACTGCCCAGGGGACCTTATAAGACATTAGACATACCGGGCAGGGCCAGTGTTTGCCTTCAATGTGCCTGATTCGGTGCATGATGAGGGCATCACAGTCCCTGTAGGTGGCTCTGCACTGCAGGCAGGAGTGTGCTCCACTGGTGGCCTGAACATGAGGATCCGGTAGCTGTTTGAGACGTGCCCGTCGGATGGACTCCAGTAGGACGGACCGTCGACTGCTCAGAGGAAGCAGCTTGTTTACATTCTACAAAGATAAAAGAAATGATTCAAAACTTTTCAAATGCCATTTCTGGTCTGATACTTTGTCACTACTTTTAGTGTATAAAATATGTATAAATGTTTACACCTTAGTTGAGCAACACACTTTGAACTTTGTCACAAAAATAACAATTGGCAGCAGAAAACAAAAAAACATTTAATACCTTCGTCTTTGTTGGTTCTTTCTTGATCTTACAGCTCCTTTTGCTGACCTGGGGACGTCTAGAAACTCTGCTAACCTTTGACTTTTGGGACACACTTGTTTCATCTCTCTCAGTTTTCACTTGAACAGCAATTCTCTGAGAAAAGGGTGTCGGCCTGTTGCCAAGTCCAGCCCAGTGAGGCCCATTTAGACCAGTTCGATCTGGCATAATCCTGGCCCTCACTCTGTCTCTTTTGCCGGGTGATGAATCTTCATGAGAACAACTTGCATGAGAGACTGAACGGGTCAAGTAGATATCCACACTCTCCTCCTCCCGTTTGATGCCACCTGGTGGCCGACAGAAACCAAAGAGGAACCCCTGATCCAGCAGTTTGACGGGTGGTTTGCTCTGACGCTTACCCAAATCTGAGTTGTCGGTGGTTGGGAATGGTTGGGTTAAGGGCAGCGGGTCTGCTGGCTCTTCCTTTATGGTTTTGTACAGGGGATGGCTGTGAAGATGCTGATGGTTGGTGTTGGAAATGTCCCAGTTCATGACACCATATTGAAGTTGAGGGTTTTCTTTTCTGTTAGCAGGTTCTTTACATTTTCTGTTCTCTTTCACCTGGGCTCCTCTTTCAGTTCTGCTGTGCTTTGCTTGTGGCATTCTTGGAGAATAGTTAGATTTTGCTTTGCCTTCACTTTGTTTCAAACATTTATGTTTCTCTGCTGCGGACCGCCCAAGTTTGTACTGCTTTTTATGCTGTGACTTTGTTGTGGTTACTCTTACCGTACGATCTACTGGTGGACGACCCCTACGTGCTTTTGGAGGGTTTACCGTTTCCTGGTAGGCGGTATTTCGCCGATGAATAGGTTGTAAGATGGCACTGTCAGAAGGTTCCTGTTTTATCCTGAGCATCATTTTTGATGGGGAATAGGCATCATGTGCTGGCACCCTACCTTTTCTTGCAGGCTGGGGTGGTGCTTTGTCTTGATTTCTACCGTGACGTCTAAGTGGTCGATCAGTTACACTGGAATCTCTTTGGAGCAATGACTTGCTACGTGTAGTCCTTGTAGTTGGCTGAACAGCAGAACCTTGTCTCTTCCTTTTGGATCTTTCTTGGTTCCAAGGGTCTTGGGGTTCTGCTTTTACCGGTCTGTTCAGTAAGTCCATTCGGCTCATGTCACAGAGGGAAAGTGATGGACTAACTCCCGCAAGTGCCCCCAAACTGGTTCCAAGACCAAGTGAGACACCTGCGGCACGAGGTTTACGCCGAGCTGTAAGTGAATAATCACTGACTTTTAACTTTCTAAGCCGTTTCTTCTGCCCCCAACCAGACAGTTCCTCTGGACCAGGCACCAATGACTTTCTCTGCAAGCCAAGGAAACTGAGAAGTCTGTATTTCTCCTGAGCACGGGGGCTGTGCACCTCATCCTGAGGAATTGTGTTACACACCTCTTGCTCCAGCTCCTCCTCCTTTACCTTTACTGAGGTTACATGGGTCAAAGAGGTTGCCTGAGATTGGGACGGGGTCACTGAGAAGTCAGACTGGGACTTGTAAGTCCGGTAAGAGGACTTCCTTTTTCTCTTGGTGGAGAGGTCAATTTTGGGCAGGAGTCTGCGCAAGGCAAGGGCAGCGCCAGGTGAGGAACGAAGCAGACGACGTGATGGAGAGGAAGAACGAGTTGAGGTGCATGGAGATGATGGGATGACTGAAGATGTGGGGCGAGAGGAGAACTTTTTCTTGCAGGATGGAGATTTGAAGTCCATGAGCTTCATTCTGCGATTTGGGCTGCATGGAAAGCCATTTTCCTCGACATGGAAACTGGACAGAGTTTGGCATTGAAAATTAAAGTTTGGGATTTCTGTTTCAGATTCATCTGACATCATCTCAACAATGTGCTCTTTCTGCTGTGCTCGAGTGTTCCAGGAAGACCCAGAGCATTCTCCTTCCTCATCCTCCCTCCTCCTCTTGAGTCCCACCCTCCCTCGTGGAATTAAAGACTGTTCTCTCCTGAAAGGTCCAGGCATCGCATTATTTGGTTCACCAGCAGTACTGTGCATTCTGGAACATGGCTGACAAGTCTCTCTTTTGATAGCAGAGCAGGCCTCAAGGGCAGCCCACATGCGTAGATGACGGGCCATGGCACAAACCTCCGTCAAACTTTCCAGATTAAGATTGAGGGTGGAAGTGTAAGAAAACTCTAATAAGGGAAGCAGGCTTTGCTCACTGAAACCTGTAATACAAATTAAAAATAATGTTATTAAAAATAATATTTAGAAATTGTATTAAAATAATGCCCTGAAGAATGAAATACAATAAATAAAAGTAATGTCATAAGATGATGACTATCTAGAAAACAAGGACTTGCCCTTGGAACACCACTCAACTGCAGTTTTGGTTTTGACTGCGTAGAGATTACTGCACTTGTGCGTCAGTTACCATTTTTTAAAATTAATACATTTAAACAGTAATGCATGTTTAACAAATAATTTTAGATCATAATTAAAAATATATATTACAGAAAATCCTATCTAGGCCTTAAGAATAGCAATTTTAACTGCTGGTTTTGAATTATTGTAGTAACATTGTCTTGAATAAAGTAACAAAAACCAGCTGTTAAGAAGAAGTGACGTGCAGGTCAAGTATGGTAATGCATACTCGGAACCTGTCTTCTGCCCTTAACCCATCCAAGTTAGTACACATTAGGAGTAGCACACCAGTAGTGAACACCAGAGTTGTGGCTGAACTAGTGAGCCACAACTGCCCCCAAAATGTAAGTTGATATGCTGAGGGGATAAAAAGCTGAACTTTGATAATAGTTTGCATTTAAAATCTTGCACGCATACCTGTGAGGTCCACATGTGACTGAGGGTCAGTGGCAGAATCCATTTCAGTAAATAACTCTTGGAAGTATTCGCTGACTGCCGCAAGAACTGCCTTGTGGGCGACAAAAGACTGGCCACCACCGGTTTTCAATGTGATGTCACAGAAGAGCCCTGCTTCTCGTTGGCTATTCAGCTTGCTTAAAATTCCATGACTATGTGATTCCACCTTCTTGGAGACAATTCTCACATCTGAACACTGGAGATAAAGTAAAAGTGAGAGATGAGATGAGATTCAAAAACAAAACAAATTCAGAAACAAACACTAAGTATTATTTCCAACTGGGATGCGCATAAGTATGTTCGTACCTCTGATCTCTCCGACTGACATCGCTCACAAGTGAGGACAAAGTCTCGGACCTGAAAGTACATTCCTGAAAGGAAAACAACACACCCTTAAAAAATTATTTATGATAAGACTTTTGTCATGACAGGGAAAAAAGAATGTCAGTGATCCCTGATTTACACATTGTAGCTATCTGTGTGTGCGAACTTTCCCATTTCCATTATTTATACTAAAACAATTAAGAGGGCACACTTTGCACCCTGCAGCTAGTGTAGTACCTCAGCTGTCAAATTTAGCTGTATTTATGAATATTTTTCCTGGTAATAAGGAGATAACTGTAGCATAATTTAGACCTAACAGGTAACTCTCTTATGAGTATGGCACTACACCCAGTACTCCAGCTGAATAAGACATTTAAGAGACAAAAAAGTAATAGTTGTAACATGCTTTTATTGTTATATAGTAAATCTGGGCTTATGTTAAAAATGACCGCAGGTTAGTGTAAATAGGCTAACATTATTCAAATTGCAACATGATTTATGCACCATGTTGTTTTTTAGATACTTTTCATACCAGTTTTAACTAAGTTTTATCAATTAACATCGCGAATAATCACAATAAACAAAATCAATCATTTATTTCTTAAATTTTGATCCACAATTACAGCCCATTTTGAGGTGAACATGGGAATATTATCATCATTAAGATGACTTATTCATCTAATTTGGATAGGATTCATTTGGCAAACAAGTGTTTTGTGACAAAACACTGCGCAGCTTAACTCTGAAAAGCTGTTTTGAGCAAGTCCATACAAACCTGAGGCAGCTCGCTGACAGCCTAATTTATTACCCCCATCACCACATATGCTGACTGACAGTGAGAAAGTAAAGCATCTTTAATGTCACATAAAAAACACTTGCCATCCTCCAATCAGCTCTAAGAGGTCTGTGGACTGTGTAGTGGTCTGTGTAGCTCAGTGGTTAAAGATCTAGGCTGGTAACTGAAAGGTTACGGAGTCAAACTTCCATTCCAGTATTCCATGATTTTATTGTCAGGTTACAGTCATCTTAACCTTTTTTTCCTACACCTATTATTTTAATGGGACTGTTACTGTATTATGTGCATTGAACTTTAATGTACATTTTGGCCAATGCTATTCACCTCAATAAAAATTATGTCCTTTGAAACTTTACCTATTTGAATGTCCTGCACAACAGTGACAGTTCATGGATTAGTGGAACAGTTTTCTGTCAGCTGAATGCAAAAATCAACACAAACAACAACATTTTGGCAAAACTTGGACTCTAAAGAACCCAATAGATTGTTTTCTACTAGTGTCATTTCTATGCCGTCTCTGTGCCTTGTAAAAATAGCTGTAAACCGGATAATCCGTAACATACATTTTTATCAAGATTGAGTTTGATAAATCATACAACAGGAGAAACGTTTTGTAAAACGGTTCAGCAAACGATAAAGTTCAAGGTTTACTGCCATTTTAATAAACAGATATTGATAAACTGTATCACAGCGAGATTTTAATCAAAAAGGTTTAATGAAAGTAAACTACAAACCTTCCCACCAATAGTGCTCGGCCACCAGCCGGTACGTGTCCTCTAGGGTGTGGTGCGACTTGCCCTGTCTCTTCTCGTGGAAGGTGGCTATGGACTGGAGTCGCTTATCCTCGCCCAGCACCTCGCGGTACTGGACGAACCCCCTCTCCAACTTTTTGCGGTAAAGTGAGTCGCCGATGACCTCGAAGAGAGCGGATGAGTTGACGGACGAGCCGCCGCCGTTCACATAGCCCGCGCGTTCCCGCTGCTCGTGAGCTACGAGTTTAGTAGTACGAAAGGTGTCATCAGTATCATAGGTGCGTTCGCTGGCCATTTTGACTTGTTTGCCAGAAGACACTTTTACTTTCAGTGTAGCTTGTCTGTGTTTGTTTTCTTTAAGTGTAACAAATAGTACTTTTGGATTCATCCACCGACATTGAGAGGCTTATAAATCAAAGGCGATCTTTAATGAGTCCATTGGGGTTTGTATCCATCTGTGGATGCAGAGAATGCGGCAAATCCCCAATTCGTATATTTAAAAAGCAAGCCTAATCAATATTATTAAATTAATGATAATCGAGAATAAATAATACAGCCTCGACCGTAAAGATAGCAGAATCCCAAAGTTGCTGTTATTAAGAAGCACTGGACTAGCAGCTGAAGGATTTTACAAGTCTATCATCTTTGGTGCTTTATGACGCGCCAGACATCTTCACATCCTATCAAACGTGAAAGACTAATCCATGTGACTTTGAATTCAACGCAGTGGAACAATCTTCACAATCAAAAGCCATAAGTCAACCCCGACCACTGGTAACAACTGAAATAAATTAAATTTTAATGCACTGGGGCATATATGTTATTTTAAGCGTTTCAATAGTACTGCCTGGTCCTGTGAAACTGAACCATACACAGTCGCACAAGACACGCTCGTCGTGTGACAAATGGTCTGAATCCACTCACTGTCAAATATGCAGTGGCTGCCACCCATTAATATTCAATTATTATGTATCCAGGTACTCCAGGGGCCTCTACCTTCAAACGTAACCACACTGGAGGCGACCATGTGTCAGTGACGCCAAAACACCAACTACGTCACAATATCAGATCCATTGAAAGTATCCGAATGTCTCCGCGGACAACAGCGGCGATCGCGCGGAACGGCTCTCCCTCTCGCGCGTGCAACTTGTGATTTCTTGAACTCGGTCTCAGCACGCCGCGGCTATTCTGTCGCGCGACCTACGCGCGAGACGAGGGGGTCTTCCTGAAACACATCCAAATGCGCAAACGGCCTCTAAACTCAGCGGTATCGTCCACGGCGCGCCCTTAATTTTCTCCGCGTCCGTTCACGTAACGTTAAAGCCAGTCAGATGATCAAATAATCCAATTTTTAACTCGTAGCCCTCTGTTGGTTACCATTCGTCAACCTAACTTTGCCTCGACGCCCAACTGCCTCACCCCCTCCCTTCCACGACGCGTATTGGTGAATTGTTTAAAGAACGGCGGTTGCGGGCGATGCCATTGGTCCTTTCGACTGTCACTCAATAGGCTGTTTTCCCTACTTTTTCCCTACATGAAGATAGGTTGTTGACGTCAGCGGTACCTTACTTAGTGTCAAGTTTATCGAAATGAGAAGGACAATAACGCGAAAAATATTGTTGCGTTTGGAAGATTTTCATTTTGGCCCCTCATTGACTTATATGACGCAATGCGTTCTTGTATTTGTAATAAGGTTTCGTGCGTAGACAGATTATGTCAGTTCTGTGTTGTGGTACGGTTATTACTTATGCATGAATTGTGCAATATAAGCACGGATGTTCAAATCAGTTAGCAGTTTCGCATATTCGGGCAAAAGAATAAGGAGAAAAATTGCTAACATAATTTTACATTGCCGAACGCAGTTCAGTTAAAGGTGCACTATCAATATAAAAACAATGAACCGAACTGGGATTATTCTCAGTTATAACAAACAGTTTCCCTTTGGATGCACTTCTAGTTGTCATTTTTTAACATTATTATTACAAAATTAAATTAATTGTATTGGATATGTGCATCAGCACATTTAGTTATTGGAGGCTTAAGCCTGTCCCCACACAAATAACCTGATCATATCAGGTTATTTGAGAGCTAAAGAAGGAACACACACATCGTTGGCTTCAATGACACACAAATGCAAACAGGACGACATAAACGCTGATCCTGGCAAACAAAGCAATAGGTCTATGTGTCCCTTTACCTTATTTCCCTCACATGCTTTTAAATTGATTCAACATTGAAATCATTTTTAAAGGGACATGGAAAAACTTTAGCAGTATAGGCTTGACAATCCACACCACAATGACTCAGAGCTTCAGGACAAAATGGCTAATTTAGTCTATTGTTTATTGTTTGACTTACAGCGACTAATGATCTGCAGGGTGTCTCATTGTCACTGGCATGAAGCCTTTTATTACACAAACACTAGAGCCTGTATTGAACTAATTTCCCTGCAGCCAGTGCTGAGACTTCCGATCTAATGTTCGTGAGCATGTTACATTTTAAAAGATGAATATTGTTGACAGTAAGGGAAGTACGTAGTTGGGCATTTAAAACATTCCTTCAATTCATCAGCATGATTTTTGTTCCTCTAAAATCTTGTTTCTATGTCATTAATAATTTCAGTCAGAACGCCAATGACTGTAGTAAATAATAATGATAAATAAAACAGTCTAAACAAAAGCACTCTACAAGAAATTCTACAATGTTCTTACAGAAATAGAAACCTTCACAAACAATATTTGGAGGTACTAAAAGGAGAAGTGAGTAGTGAAGACTAGCTTTTGATTGCTTTCATAGTCATGCTACATAATTACAGAACAACCTGCAATTTTTGAGAGAAATTTGCTGGTATATGTTAAAATAACATCATCAGCACAACACAAGACATTAACCAATGAAGTGCGACATTAAACTGCAAAATGCACGCAAATCAATACAGTAAATGAAAAAATAGGTAATTTGACAATATTTTTGTTTTCTTAAAAAGTATTCCTCCAACTTCAAAATGTTTTTCCCCTGGATATTGTCACCTGTGGCTTGCTTACAAGGGTTTTGTATTCCTTGTAAAGCAGCTTTGGCATAATGTGTATTGTAAAACAAGCATTATATAAATAAATTAATTGCTTTTGATAAAAGGAAATACTCAAGATCACCATGGAAGACTACCACTCAAGATACTACTACTAAGATAAAGATGAGTTGAAATGGTTTGATCTGTTTACCTTGCTTTATAAAAGTTGAAGGTGCCAAAATCCTTCTTGAATAAACAACCACTGTATAACAGAATCACTGGAACACATTACAAAACATTCACACCAGTACATATCCTTTGCCATGCATGCGTTACATGTACACTCCTCCATTTGTTGATAACAGGGTGCAGAATGACTCAACTAATCACATGACACGGTTCAGCTGGCTATTAGCTCTGCTGTAGTTCTCAACATAATGTCCTGGATAAAAGAACACGATTACCAATGTTCAGACAACTATAGTTACCTGTTGTAGACATCATTTGTTTGCTTTCAATGCCACAGTTCTCAATGAGTAATGTAGTGAAACTTTAGATTAGTATTTAGGGTTGGGGTACACATACTAAACGTGCCCTAACTATCACCCTTATCAGAGATAAAGCAGCACATGAAGGCAGAGTAATTTCCTACCAATGTGAAACTACTAAAGAGAAAGCTGATTTTACAGTATTTTTCTGATACTTTTAGCATTTCCATTAGCTGTGTGTGGATAAAAATGGCTTCAAAATGATTTTGATTTTCTCAGTCTACTCTAAATCTACCTAGTTTCTTCTAAGGTGCCACATGTCCATTTCTCACCAATGTGTAAGAAATAATTTATTATTTCTTATATTAAAAGGAGCTTGCATCATTAGTAAGACAAAACAATTTGAAATGTGACCGATGATTTGAAACATTTAATATGTAATGCAAAAAAAAAAGATTTAAAAATCAGTTTCATTTTTGTTTTTTAATCACCAATTTGTTAATTGCCCTAGAACACCATGAGTTCATCATATATAAAACAATAATATAAAACACACCTTATGGTACTTTTGGTGGCATTCCCCACCACAATATGGTTTGAGAAGTTGATCTGCTATACAATTCAGTCTGAAACATATTAAATGCTATACATAACATGTTCTGTGACTCAAAACATCTGATCCAAGTAATTAAATTAGTCCTTTTTCTTAACATCACTAAATGTCTTATGGTCATAAAAAATGAAGCATCCCCCTTGATCAAAACAATTACTTCAAAGACAGAGTTTTGTTGAAAAATGTTTAGTTCTCTGGCAGTACAACAGTAAAACAACCAAATAATCAAAATTAATTTCAAACTGAACTGAGAAAGCATTGTTTTGCAGAATTATTATATGTATTTTTCCCTTCAAAGAACATAGACTCTTATAATTATGAAGAAATATTAAATCAAGTAAAGAGTTGTAGAAGCACGGCATGCATGTCAATGTCTGACTCCACTTGTCCATGTGTGTACACATATAGCACAGAATTGAGTTACTGGTGTAATGAGTGTACTTCATCTGAGAATGTAAGTGCTAATAAAGCACAATGAACCGTGTGCAGTGTCTACGGTTGCTGGGGTTTAGCACTTGGTTCTGTGCTTACATTGTGCTCATTGCTTTGGGCAGAGCCATTAGGAACATCAGTCTTGGACCTTTTAGATTCGGGAGGTTTGCACGCTGGGTCATTGGGGGGCGACGGTCTCTCTGTGATCAAAACATTATATTCATGAATGACAAAGATACACAACCACACAGGAATCTGAGGATCAAGGGATACAAACTTACAATACAAAATGCTATAAACTAACCATGTTTGGCTTTCTCAGTAGAAGATGGAGTAACAAAGCCCTGAGATGACGAGGGGGACCTGGATACAACTGGAGTCAGTGAAATTCGTCTGAAAGAAGCATAAGTAGATCTTTACATCAATGATAGGAGATGTTTTTACAGACATCAGACATTCGCAAGCACACACACACATTAAAAGTCAAACACCACACAACTATACACAAAACTATACATTCTTTTTTTGATTGGTTGCTGCACAGCAGATTTGCAACATTTGCCGAATCACACCTGGTTAAGCTACAGTGTAAGATTAGATCATCTACCTGGGAGTGGGTCCCTTTGGAGTGGTGGTACTTTTGAGGGGCCCGAGAGGAGTACTGGGGGCTGTATGGGGCGTAAGGGGTCCTTTGCTGGAGGCAGGTGTGGAGGGAGCAGATTTGGGGGTGCTGGGGGCTGTTGTAGGGGCAGCTGCTGGTGATTTGGGAGTGCTGGGCTTGCCCCAACCCTCCAGGGTGTTGAGCGTGATTCGTCTGGGCTGAGGTTTGGTTTTCAGCCCTTGTGGTGTGGGTTTCTCTTCTGGACCAGACACACTTGCGGTTTTGGAGGCAGCAGATGCCTCTTTCTTATTTTCTTGTGCAGCAGGCGTGTTGGTTGAGCGGGGCACTGAAGACGCGGTCTTGCCATTGGCTGAAAGTCTCTTGCCCTTCTTCTCATTGGTGGAGGATGGAGTCACTATCTCCAGAGGAGGTCGTTCTTTCAATGGGGTGCCAAGCTCCCCCTCCTCAAATGAAACAAAGGAACAGTAGCCATCTGTGGAGGACACTGCCAAGAAGGAACCATCTCGAGACCTGCAAAACAAGACAAGATGCTTACAGCCTACAGGAGTACAAAAAACAGCCTACAAAATAGCTCTACCAGTCTTACCAGCTGAGATCACTGAGTGTGTGGTAGTGAATGTTGGACACATAACCGAATGGCAGCGTCTGTTGCGTGTCATAAAACAAGATTGAGTCTTCTGACGCAACAGCAAATACCAGCCGATATGGTAAATTGAACGTGTTTGACACCGGCTTCAGTGATCCATCTGTGAGACATAGAGAACAAGATCACAGTTTTTCCATCTAATGCGAAATCAGTGGAACAATAATTTAGGAAAGATAGGAATCGTACCTTCAGCTCTCTTGGTCCTGAGCTCAAAGAAAACTGGGCAGCAGCGCACTGCCAGAGTGGCTTTAGATGGGCAGGGCAGATGAGCTATGGGCCTGACATACAAATACACACCTCAAACACCAAAAATGGCTCCACAAATACAGACGATTGTGTGTCAGCATCAAGGGTGGGAATCAAAAACTGGTTCTTATTCAGGAGAGTTCTAGAAGATCTGAATTCTTCTTTTAATCTGTTTCAGCCTAGATACAATCTTTCAGTCTAAACTGAATGTGGTTTACAATAACAACAAACAATGCATGTTTCTGTTCCATTGCTCTTGCTAGTTGGATGCAACAAACAAAAGTCAGATGCGCAAATAAAGGACTCTTATCAGCTGGCCGATTAGTTGCAGTTTTATAGCAAGTGAAAATGCATGACATAAAAATGTCTAAGGACCAAAATAAAAGCAATCCAACAAAACAAACCTTTTAAAGTTTTTCCTGGAGAACACATAAGTAGTGTTTGTGACATTCTCTCCAGCTTCAACACACCCAGCTTAAAACAAAAAAACACACAAAAAACATATGAACTACACTGGTTAAACATACCAGAAATTAAACCACACATTTATATTATAAGTCTCAAAAATGCATTACACAAGTGTAAATGCGTACCGGGTGCGAGAAGGAATGACCCATCTGGTGTGAAGGCAAGACGTCTGAAAAATGATCTCATGCTGTCATCATGGAACATTCTGTAGTTCTTCACCTGCACAAAAGAAACCTTGTGGTCAGATGATGCAATATTTTTTTGATTGACAAAAAAAACTGAAAATGTTTATCAATGGACAAGGTTATCAATAAAGATGAAGCAAGCAGGAGTTTTTGCCAAGGCAGATAACTCAAAATATTAATCTAAAAAAAAATCTGATCTTTCACTCTTAATAACTTAAAAGCACTTCGACTGTACTTTCTGTAAAGGTTGACATTATTAAAGGCTGTCTGAAGATCTCCATGACACTGACCTCTCCATCAGTAGCAGCAGCTGATGTCATCTTACTCACGCTGTACGCTTTCTTCCTGGTGTGAGCGCTGTACACACGCATCACCCTAAGACACACAGAGACTTTACATGTGCCTGTATGCAAAACCATGTAAACGTCTGGGTTTGCAAATAATGAGGACAACATTTAATCCAAATTGTTCAGGACTAGGGTCTGACCTAAAATAATCTGCATAGATTTTTTATTTATATTTATCAGAGGGCGTGTCTTAAAACCATTTAGGTCATTATATCTCACCTGTCACAGCTGAGTGTGCTAATATACTGTCCAAGTGGGTCCCATGTCACTCCCTGCACATAACTCTTATGATCATTAAAGATGCCCATCTTTTGACCTGCAAACACACCAGCACTAAAATCAGCAATTACATAATTATAAATTTGTTGTGATACTTATATAAATGTATGCAAATTCTCTGGTAATATTTCAGGTTTCATACCTTTGTTTATGTCCCACATGATGGCAGTGTTATCCACAGAACCAGAAACCATAAAACTCCCATCACTGGTCCATGAGATGTCATACACATCCTCAATATGTCCTCTAACAAACAAACACATATGGCATGATGAATTTCACAATAATCAAGAAAATAAAAACGTTACGTACAGAGAACGGACCTGTTTAAGAAAGAATAAAGGCAAGTAAGACAATGGAAACTAATGCTGACCTTAGAGTCTTCACCACACTCCAGCTCTCTTTATTGAGTTGAGCATCTTCATCTTCCTGGAAGGTTGGGGCTTGTTCAGGTTCCTTATTGTCATTTAATTTCCAAAGAAGTATAGCCGCATCTAGACAATCAAAACCGTTTGGCCTGTAAATAATTGTGTTCTGGATTGCAGGCATGTTTCTTGCACTTTCTACACAGTGAAAGGTGTAGTTTTACTGGATACCAGTGAGGTATCTACAAGGTAGGGTTGTATGTAGCACCTTTAATTACCAAGAGCAGTACCTTAGATCTATTGCTGTATGCCAAATGCATTTACAAATCTAATGTAAATCTAACAAACAAATGAGCACGACACTGACACCAAAACCTTCAACTTACCGTCCCCTCCAGAAGCCAAGAGCTCAGCCGCAGGAGAGAAACGCACCACATTCACGGCTTTGGTATGTCGTGCCAAATTAGACAAAAACTCAACAACCGCCTTCCCATCAGGACCTTTATCCACACGCCACATCTGGAAAAGAAGAACGTCTGCCATGTCGGGACTTCTACAGACTGTATTATGATTAAAGACATCCCAGCTAACAATTTTAGTTTGTATGAACATTTTCCATCAAGTAACAAAAATGTTAAAATGTTATTTTGAAAATTGGCGGACCGTTCAAAACATCCAGTTTTTTGGATGTTGTATTAACGTTACAGCTCGGTTATAAAAGCATTATTCAAACACTTTTCTAATTCTGTAATGTTTCCAAAACGTTCTACTGACCGTACTGCAGGAACGATTGTTGATACATTTGAGAGAACTTTTAAAGAATTTTAGACAACGTTCTGAAAACGTTCCCTGTTAGCTAGGATACCTGTAGTAGATAATATCATGGTAGAGCTCTCTCACCCGGACTGTGGTGTCCACTCCAGCTGTAGCCAGACGCTGTATCCTTCCCTCCCCGGTGTGCTGGAAATCCATACTGTACACAGGCTCCTTATTGTGCCAGGCGATCTCACAGGTTACCACCTTCATCCTGACACTGTTAGACGGAGAAGGACTTAAAATACATTTAAAAAGTATGATTAATGAATTTAATATAGGGAAGAACTAGAGAGAGTGTGGAGGAATCAAAAAAGGCAAAATGTGATGTATGAGACAATGGCTGGATTTAGGAAATCATATAAACTAAATGGGCCAAAATAATTTATTGTTAGCAATGTCCTGTTACTAAATAAATAAAACAAAAATCAACGTTTGTGTTCCGTAAACGGCACGAACATTACACACACTGAAGATATTTTAACCGAAAACGTCTAAAACTAATGGACATAACTATTGCAAACCATTAATAAACTTTATATTGAACAGTTAGCTGTATCGGTGTACACCACGATCCCTCTGAATTATAAACAAACAATTCAACACCAACTGAAACCATTGACTAAAACGAAAAGTTAAATACATATTTCTGGTATGACTATTGTTGACAACAGCCTAATCATGAATATTGTAGAAACATTCGTTAAAATGTACCTGAATAATTTAAGTTGCAACAATAGCTCTGCACAGATCCCGAGTGTCACTTCGCGCTTTTACCCAAACAGACACTTTTCCCGCGCTGCTGTATGAGAAAGAGCACTTCCGGTATCGAGGGTTGCCAGATTTCACTGTGAAACCTCAACGTTGGAATATAACGCCTCTTTAACTGTCACATTACATGTAAAACATTTCGACAGGTATAAAGTCGTATGACATAGTAACTAAAAGCAGAGTTTTAAATTATTTACTGTTTTTACTGAACGCACGTTGCGGTTTATCGATGTAAGCATATAAAATAAGCTGTATTTTTTGTAGCCCTTGAACTTTGTGTGGCTCCGCTTTAGGAAAATAACGTTTGCAGTAGCAGTTTGTTAAAACATGATTGGAAACAAGTTTCTAGAACAAAACTTTCTAGAACAAAACAGTCTTTCCTGCAGCTTCAGGAGATTCGGGTTTATTTTCAGGAAAACAGCAGATCGGTAAACTTAAATGGCACCCGTGATCTAAGCACACAAATTACATCGTGTGTAAGTTTTTGTAAATTGAGTATAAAAATTACATGCCCACCATATTCTATTGTCTTTGCAATGTTTTTCTTTCTGTAAGATCTGGGATAACCTTAATCAGCGAATGGTACAGCTGATGGACCAACTCTGGATTGAGCATGGTACACTTCTGCGTGAACACCAGGAGGTCCTGCGCATAGTATCAAACTGGTGTGTCACGTGAGTCTTGCTCTAGATAAATACTTTCTTTCCTGTTTATTATACAGAAAAAACTATAAGCAAGGCATTCTGTTTATCTGATGAATACCAGACGATTTGGGAAACCTGCTTAAACCTGTCATTATTGTGATTCCTTTTGATGACGCTAATGTTGCAAAAATTCACTCCATGAATATTTTGTTGAACTTTGCACTAATCTTTGCACTAATTTCTTATTAAAAATAAATAAATATTCATTTTGATAAGTTTTTTAATATCCATTTATTATTGACAGACCTAAACAAAGATTTAAACCCATAGTTGTCATACAGTGAGATTTGTTTACACATCAATATATTGCTCCTATTGGCGCTTCTAAATATTAGCTGGAGCTCAAGATTAATTCCCTCATAAAACAAAGCAGAACAATACACAAAATACACATATCACAAAACAGAAACTAGAAGTAATAACAACCTTAATGTATAACATCTCCCTTTTCCCTCTTTATTTAATCAGACAAAGAGACAAACCCAGTCTTAAAATGTTAAGTAACTGTTTAAAATTTTTGAGATGGTAACTGTTTGCAGTGGATAATTAAAACCATAAACCATATATTTTGGATAACATATTGTTAGAAGTCTATGTTAACTGCTTTATATGCCTGTAAGTGGATATATATCAGATAAACAAGAATCTTTTGGTAAAGAAA
>JAZGTJ010003919.1:3571-32984 GCA_036877575.1 Botia almorhae
AAAAATTAAATCAGTTTTCTTAATTCACATGTTTTAAGTATAAACATTTTCTCATTTCCTCAAATACTTGTATTATTCTAATAATAAGGATTATTGATGCAATAATCTATTTCCCAATAATACTAATAATTATTAACAAAAAACAAATAATAACAGCATAGTAACTATAAAAAAACAATAAAACAATAACAATAAAAGAATGAAAGAAATCAATGGTTAAACAATATAATATTGTTCTCTGCATAATCAAAGTACTTCATACTGGAAAACCACACATCTGTTATGTCCATTAGCCATAACAACAATTTGCAAATTCCCTCATTCAAGTAAAACAAAATAAACATAGAATTCACATAACCACAATCAATTAAAGAAAAAATTATTTTTAAAAAACGATAGAAAAACAGAAGTGAAAAATTGGTCATGTGGTCTGAAAGTGGTTAAGTGTCAAATTGGCAACTTATTACAACTGCTCTTACGCATCACTGAAACATGCCAATAACAATAGTTCACACCAGGAGAAGCCCGACAGACGGCCCATGACCTACAAATGCACAGGAAGTATTTTATCATTTTTCTGTGTGAATAAATACAGACCATCCATGCCTCACCTCAACCAGCACATGCAGGCGTGAGCAACGTCACAAATCATCCCATCCCAAAATTCTAAAAAAAATAAAATTCTACACACAAAAATTCCAGGATATTCCAGTTAATTCCAGAGTTCTGCCAGATTTCAGAAATCGAATCAGCAAAATAATTAAAAAAAACGTTTGTCCAAAAAAAGCAATAGCTTGACATTTTATCTACACTGGCTTTGGTTTCAGTTCTCTTTTGAGAGAGTAATAATATGTACAAAAAGTAATATGAAACTTTATATGGAATAATATGCCAGTCACTCCAGTATTTGTTCCCCTCCACTACTGGAAAACTCAAGATGGGCTTTAATGGAATTTAAGTTTTTTTGTGATCACAAGTACGAGTGGTCACTGTGTGTCAATTCCTGATTGTTCATTCAGTAGTACATACAGCAGGACTCTTTGGCTCAGTTTGGTGTACAGTAGGAGAGGTGGGGGTTGGAACAAGTGCAGTTAAGGAATGCCTGTCTCATGACAGAGGGATTAAAAGGAAAGAAACCGTAAAATAAACGCTTTGAAGGTAGATTAGTGTTGGGCTGTTACAGTGTGAAAGATTATCAGAGCAGACAGGAATAAAGAGGCTGTGATTGGACGGAAATAGTGCCAGACAAGTGAGGGATAGAGAAAAATTACAGCGCAAATTAAAAAGTGGGGGTCTGTGTATGTGTGATTCAGAGTTCCCTGAGTGAACTCAATAGCAGTAAGTATAATGCAGATGCTTATGGTATAGATTTTTGTTTTTAAATTACTTGAGTAGGAATCAGAGAAAAATAAGGAAAATGAGAAGCAAAGAAAGTTGTACACCTGTCACAGTATGAAAAGCACTGCTGTCTGACGGTCTCTCTGCATCTGAAGAAATAAAACAAATACATATTTATACATTTATTTAATAGGCAGAAAACAATTAAGTATAAAGGTTTACTATGTAAACTAAGTGAAAGGTCAAACCAAGTGGCATTTCTTTCAAAGAAAAACACTTTTCACAAACAGATTTTGAATTCTAAGGGAAAACATATATTGTTTAAAATTAGCACATTATATTCAGACACTTGCTCACTGTCTGATTGTCAAATGTTATAGGAAACTACAAACTACAACTACACCTGTGGTTACTCTGATTACACCTGTGTGTACTTGAGGTGAAATGATGTTAACATTCATAAATAAAATTAATATGAGACCAGTAGCTTTAAAGTAGATGAGGTTTAGAAAAGTTAAGTTAGTTTCAGCATCATTTCTTTGAAGATGGCACTTGGTTTGAAGGGCACTGTACACATAAGAAGAGCTGCCAGTTGTTGCATGGCACTAAACTTCTACCTTCCTGTTGTGACGATCCAGCTGTTGCTATAGAAAGAGAAGGGAGGGGGGAGAGAGAGACATGTGAGGTGCAAGCTCTTAATTTCTTTTTTTTGAAGAACTACAAACTTTGGAACATCATTCTTAAGAACAAATGATAAGAAAAACACACATACAGACATATTTAGCATTACTCGCACAAAAACCTACTGAAAAATTACTACCGGCTGTGCAACCCCAAAATACATCCTTAATGCAAATTCTTTTAAAGGTCGCATGCAGAAAAAGAGCACAAACATGAAGGTGGAGGGAGATGAAAGATTCTGCAGGACCAGAAAAAAGTGGACTGAGAGAGGATGAAGAATGAAAGGAGAACGAAGAAAGGAAAGATTTAGAGGGGAAGAGGAACGGAGGAGCAAGAGATACAAGAGTGAACAGAGAAGTGCCACAAAAGCAACAAAGAGAGAGTGATGGAGCGAAACACAGGAGAGGACAGAGAGAAGAAAAGATGAGGGAAAGAAGTGTGAGAAAAAGCAGAGGGAGAAACGCAGGGGAAGACGAGAGCCTGTAAGAAGGTCAGACGGCAAGAGACGAAAGTAGGGAGGGGGTGTTTGTGTCTGAGTGTCACTCTCTCTGCAGGGGGTCAGACTGAGCGACATAATGGAGAAAAGATGAATAGAAAGAGAAAGACAGAGATAAAGAAAAGACAGATTTTAGATGGGGTAAAAGTAAGCCGCAGTGGGCCAAAAAGGAAAGAAAATGTGTTGGCTAAACAAACTATAGAATAAGGGTAGAAACTAGAGACCAAGTGTACAGACATAAATAGATATAGAAGCATACAACACATATATGAACTAACTTCATGATATAAGGTTAAAAATCATATAAATCTATCAGGGAAAACTTTAAAATCACTTTGTCTTTATTATTTTAAATGATCCTGTGGTGTGACAAATGTTTTTTTAAAGTAAAAAAAAATCATATACTGGTATAAATATATCATAATTATAACAAAATTAGTAAAATGTCATCTATCTTAAATGGTTTTAGATAGTAGTTCTTTATATCATGACACACACACATAAACCACCTAAAAATATATTAAAGCAAAGTTAAACAGAATGAGACCAGAAGTTAATGAGACCAGTTAGTTTTTCATATTTTGTAATTATGACTAGGAAATAATTTAGCATGTACAGCAAGAAAGTAACAACAGTAAAAACCTTTTTCTGAATTTGACATTTTACACCAGACCTTATAAAAAGACAATCCTTTGCTTTCATTAAAAAAACAATTAAAATAAAGAGGCTGAGGCTGATGAGATAAAAAATATACTGCTGAAGGAGTGTGTATATAATTACACTGAAATTATAGAAAATCATATATACAGACAAATCTACACAGAAAATCTAGAACTGTTTATAAAATGAGCTTTACAACCATATCAATACATTAAACCAATTTAATTACTAGGTAGGATATGAAATTAATTACAATGTTGAAAATCAAAATACATAGATATATATTGTTACATGTTTTCTTGGTATGTCTTACATTTGTTTTTTTTTTCACAAATAAATCAAGTCTACAAATATCCAAAACCAGCAGAAAGGATTTTTTTAAATTAATTTGATCACTGATTTAAATAAAATGGAAAGACAGCTACAAGGTGAATAAGTTACATTTATAATTTAAAATAATACCATCAAAAAATGTATATGATTAATTGTTGTAAAACATTTAAAAAATGCACAGTAATGATGATTAGTTTTTTAAAGGTTTGGTAAAACTTAAACTTGATTAACCAAATTATTAATTAATCTCATGACAACAATGTCTATTAACTTGCAAAAACCTACAAATTAATTTGGGCATAAAATAAAAAAGTATTTTAATCACACAGTACAAGCTAGGATTAATATGAATACATTACAGAATACTAGAAATATGTTTTCTTATCTTTATACTTACAATTAAATGTACCACTGAATTACAAACTTATATAGTATATTTGATATATTTATTGTTATTTAGAAATACGAAACCTAAACTGTCTAAAGAAAAAAAGGTTTATCTTGACAATTAATTTGTTTGCTTTCTCACTGAAATTGTATAAATGTTCGCTACAACAAAATGGCAGGTTTTTGGTTTTCATACACAAAATGGCTGCAGTTGCGGTTTTCTTGCGTCAAACATGGCTGCCGTAGTATGACGCAGAGAACGACTGGCAAAGACATGCGAGAGATGAAGAGCAGAAGAGAGGGAGGGAAAGGAGAAAACCAACTCCTCATTGCACCACTGCTTTTCTGCAACTGTAGACTTATCACAGCCAAACAAAAAAACAGACATTCCAAAAACTCCAAACTTTTGTTTTCGTTTGTTTTCCGAACAATCCCTCGCTGTGGAGAAAAACTACACCCGTGTAGTCACCATATTAGTTTTTAATTTTTTTCTTGGCATTTCGGAAAAAAGCGTTTGGCGAATGGAAATACTAACAAGGCGAGCGAGGTGGATAAGAGGGGCGGACAACGTATCCAGAGAAGTGGGCAATAAAAGCAGACAGATTTTCAGGTTAAAAAAATAAACATCAGAAAAGTATGAAAGACCAAGAAATAGACAGAAATTGGGAAGGAAAATGGGCTCACAGCAGGACTGAGTGAGTTAAAAAGGAGAAAAAGAGAGAGATCAATTAGAGAGAAAGTAGAAGTGACTGAAATGGTTTCTCACAGCGGGAGAAGGAGGAGTAAGAAAGACTGTGAATGAGAGAGAGAGCGAAACAAACAACAGCAGAATTAATGTTTTGACAAGTTGCCCCGAGTAAGTGGAGGGAGAGGAGCAAGTGAATAAGATGAAAGATGAGGTACCCGGAGCAGAGAACAGTGTTAAGGCAAAATATTCAGGAAGTTAATTTTTACAATTTAAGCACAGTGTCCCTGTACTGCAATTAACATTATAAACACTGGCAGGCTTTTCTTATAAGCACCTATGCACTTGGCTCTTGTGGAACATCACATAATATATTATAGATATATATGGGTTCAGTGAGGGGATGGAATTAACTGCAACACACTTTTGGGATCCAAGCTTTTGGGGAGCCTTCAAGCATGAGGGGGAATAATTTTACTGTTACACTCCATGAGCAGCGGAATCAGTCACGGTCTATAACAAGCTACATTCGCTTCACATTTTAAAATCAGACATTTAATACACAAGCGCAAAACACTTACACACAAGACGGTAAAAACGCTTGTCACAGCCTCCCAGAAACAACAGCGTTGACAATTCCGTTTGGCATTACTGATCTCTGTTTTGTCCTTAGCTTGTTCTGGGTCCCCCAAGCCACGTCATTATGGCTCAAATGATCTGACCGAAAAGCGCTCTACTTGATTAAACTTTAAACAGAAGCTTACTGCTAGCGCAGTGTGACTGGGGTTTAGTTCTGACCGCTGATGATGCATTGTTGCAGCGGTTAACGGTTTGAGGGGTAGAGCTTCTGGGTCTGACAGAACCCTGAACACAGACTGTAAGATAAAAGACCTGCCACAGGAAGGAACCAAAGTCAGCCTGCAACATTACCAGGAGGGACAAACAACATCTGCGCAAAATATGCCCCGGCGCAAACTCCCTTCACACACCTCTGCTTTCATTCATCTTTACACAGAAGTGATCAGAGAAAAACGGCACTCCAGGTGGAGAGCCATGAAGGTGTGGAGAAAGGCATGTGGAAGAGATAATTGCAAAATAGCTGAAAAATGTAAACTATTTAGCTGAAATATTTAGTGCAGAATGAATAAGTATAATAAATGCAGACCTTCAATAAAAAAGCCATTTTTGGCTTACAGAAAAGGAAAACTTCAACAGAATGGTTTGCTATTTTTAAAGTACCCAAAAAGTGGTTAACCAATTTTTTTTGTTTTTTTTCACAACCAATCCCAGATACCGATATCAAAAGAACAGAGCGAACAAGATGTATGTGCAATTCACATATATAGTATATATTAAATTAAATGATGGCAAATTATATAATTCAATAAAAAAATATGATTTAATTCGGGAAAAAACAGAAAATGTGCAACATCTTCTGACAACAACAACATTTTAGAACCTAAAATAACAGACTGCTGCTGTTAATTGGCTAATCAGGCAGTTATCAGAAAATTACATACACAAAAAACATACTTCCACTATTTGTTTAGGAAAAATATACTAAATATTAAAAATATGTAAAACTTATTTGAAAGCAATCATTTTTATTATATTTATGCAATTTAATATACATTTCTACACTTGGGAGAAACCACAGGAAGTCAAGTTTACAGGAATGTGTGTCTTTGTCATTCTTTTACATTTGAAAATGGCCAGTTTTATAGTATTTTAAGATATACGTTGCATGTATTTTTATATCTGTGAAATCCATTCAGATTATATACATGTGAATAGCATGTATTCCATGTATAAGATTTCTGGCTCAGTTTCTTGCCTCAGTCTAGTCAGAAACACAATGGAAGACAATGAAAGAGAAGCAAAAATCAGGAAATGGGTGGAGTTGAGACAAGGTGGAGGGACCAAGTGAAAGTCTAGTGGATAAGACTGTGATTAGTTTTGCTCTGGTAGCGACAGATCATAAAAGTGAAGCAGGAGAGGAAAAGACTAAAGGAAAAAGAGTGCAGGAGATTAGTGCCACTCCAGGAGCGACTGAACACTAGACAGAAAGAGAAGAGCAGGAGAGAAGAACGGGATGCTACAGTTTAGTCTGGATTAGTTTCAGTCAGAGAACAGAAAGAGAGGGAAAAGACAGAGAGAAAAGGAAAGAGGGGAGGATAAAAAAGATGAACCCTCTAAAACGAGAGCATGAGAAGAGGAAAATGTGCAAAGACGGGGAAGAAAAGTTGTCATTCCACGGATCCATTAAAGCATCCAGCACAGATAACAAGGTAACTGTCAGTAAGAATAAGTGGAGAACCCTTTACTCCAAAACAACAACAAAAACATCTTATCAAACATTTGGTGCCTTTGATATGCCCCTGAAATCAACAGAATTCACCTCAGATCATTCTCAGCTACAGATATTTCAAAAGCAAACATTTTAAATCAATTGGATGAGATGTTTTCCTCTCTGACCACAAACACTAATCTAGATTTTTCCTCAGTAAAGGTTACACAACACTCATAATGCAGCAAAGCATCCCCTTAAAGACAATGGCTTCAAGATTTAAATTTCACAGCAGGGCTTCTGTTTGATTTCCTTTATGTGGAATAAAGACAAATATTACCCAATTTTCCAGCTCAGGTTTTGTAATTATGATATTTATGTTTAGTGATATAAAGCTCCAGTGTAATCTTTTAAATAAACCCGGGGGACGCCTCACTTAACATTTTAAACAGCATAATTAGGTTGACTGAGTTATTACAAATAGTGCCACAGAAAATTAGCGAGACTGCGAGAGGCCAAGAGGCAGGTTTGGGGCCAGGGCAGAAATTGGATATTGGGTTAGACAGCTCGTAAGCTGGTGTGCGTGTATGTACGTGTGTGAAGCAAGAGGTGGAATTGGGTCGAATGGCTTACGGACTGGACTGCCATTCCCACTATTACAGGGCAGCATTCCCTGCTGATCCCGCATCAGCCAAGCTGAGCGGAAGGTCAACATAACTGCAGGGGTCTGAGAGCTGGTCCTGCTTGATGCGCGTGCACGCACACACACAAAGCTTTTGTACAGACAATTATAACATAAAAGTAAAAAACATGTAAAGTTAATAATAAAATTGTGCAAGAATAAGATTTAAGGTTTCGGTTGCCTCTTGATTTAAGTAATATTGTTTAAAAGTAACAGTCTAGAAAATGTGTTTCCCCACATGTAAGTTTTGAACCTCTATGACCCAAAATATTTACATGAAATAACTATCTAGAATAATGTTTTAATGAAGCTTTTAAAAACGGAACAAATCTATTCTTACCCAATTTTGTTACTCAAACACAATTATTGTTTTAATTATACACTATTTAATTAGGCATTGGCTTTTCAATCAAAACCCCCTGCTATCCCCTTGCAAACCTCTAGAGTTGAGAAATTGTTTGGTACATCCTGGTTTAAAAAAATATATGATAAAACAAAAACGACTTTAAATTAAAGTCTTTAATTTTGTTTAAACATTGTTTTAAATAATGTGGTGCTCTTTCCAATGTACAACATTTAATGTGGCTGCTGTTTATTACAACTACAACAAAAAGAAAAGATAAAAAGAAAGAACGACGAACCATAGAAATAGGAAATACATTTTTAGAAGACGAAAAAGGGAGGATACAGAGCAATGTGTGGAAGGTAGGCAAGGGAGAGGGAGGGGAAAGAGAGGTTGCGTGCGGAGAGAGGGGGATATCTGTGTGCGTGACAAAGTGTGTGGGGGGGGCTTTTTTGCCAAGGAAAAAGTGTGGACAAAAAAATAGGAGATGATGTATGTACTTACCGGGCGGACAGCACACAGTGACTCGTAGCTTCATACAAGGGAGGGGGGGTCCGTCATCCGTCGATAGTGCTAGAAAGAGAGACAAAGATGCCAAAATGGGCGGATGATGTCTCTGGAACTGAGAGGGGAATCTAAATCTTTTGCTATCAAATCAATGCTTATGACTGCTCACACAAAACAAACACACATATATCTCCAGGCCATAAAAAGACGGCTTGACTCCGATGGAATGGCTAATCCATTAGCGCGAACAGGAGCCGTAACGGTCTGGTAATGCTGAGCTCGGCAGGACTGACTGCAGAAATGATGGACACTCTGATGCAGTCACAAACATTCACACTTCATAACTGTACATGATTACACCATTACAACATTATTTACACACCTGAAGGTCATATTTTCTTTCAGTCCATCTCCATCTAACAGGTTTGATTTAGGCATGACTGCATATTTATTCCCAACAAAATTCCATAACATAGTTGCTTCAAAGCACTCAGACACGGCTAACAATTTAATTCCAGAGAAGTAAACCCGTGGCATGATTATAAAAATATCTGGAATTTGTATTTTAGACAGTTTCATGCAAAGAACTCTATGCAAAAAAATACCCTCTGCTTGAGTGCAAACCACAGCATATTTCTTAGCAATTTATAGCATATTCATTTACAAAAGGGTAACCTAATACTCAAAATTACATGCTAGTGAAGAATGTCAAAACGTCTCATGAAAATTATCTGGTTTAGTGCATTAAATGTGGCAAAATAATACACATGAAAAATCTCTAAAAATCATTCAGGAAAATTAAGGAAAATTAAGCAAAAAATTAAAATTTACGCATCAGGAAAATGAAGCAGAACTGCAACTCATTAATAGCCCGTGATCATGTATTTTCATTATATGGAAAACATTATTTTACCTAAAATAACCTATGCAATTTAATTTTTTTAAATACATTGTTTTTCATTTAAAATCTATTTTGGTGGGCATATGACCCCACAGTTTGAAGGGGCATAAAGCTTCTGGGCAGTTGGGTAATGTCACAAAATACTGATTAAATTAATGAGTGGATTTTTTTCTTGTAGCACCGAACACATCGAAATACAGCAGTTTATCAAATGTGTCTTCCTGCAAGAGGATGCTGCTAGTGTTTAAACATATTAGATTAATATTTACTGCAAGTAATACCGTACCTGTGCAAACACACAAAAATCACACACACAGGTGTTGTTTCACTTTAATAATGAAGACACCTTATACACTTCACACCAGGCCAATAACATCATTGATTCACCGATCCCAACCCTACCACTAAATCAAGTATGTCCATGTTTACAGTAATGCATAAATTTGCCCATATATGCTACTAGTATACTTTTACTAGTTTGTCTTTACTCTAAAGTCAGTTTTGATACGTTTCACTAAATTTGTAAGGGCATTTTCAAAAATGTGGCTAAACCTACACATACTGTACAGTACATGAATCTCTACAACATGTCCTATGAGGCAGTGTGTACACATGTGCAGAGCTCATTAGCAGCAGGCCAGGTCACAGACAGAACTGTGAGTTCTCTTCCCAGAATCTGAGCTGCAGGTCTGAGACTCTTACATTCAGGCCTGAGTGAGTCTGCTGTTTAAAGAGCTGCTCTGGCTCCATGTTTAATCACAACCATAAATCTACAGCAGCCATTTCAGTAACACACACCACAGCAGTGGCCATTTTCATCTGGCAGAGATGCTTTTAAACCCGCCGTCTAACAACCACAGATATGTCCATTTAGCATGTGTCGTAATTTCACATTGACGATAATGAGAACGGCTGACTCCAGTGAAGCTGTGTGTGCGTGGTTTTCTGAAGCCCCATATACATATGTGCTATAACTTATTGTTGTGTTTTATAGCATCTAACTGACCCTGTTTTTAAAAGCAAAAGAAAAGACAGGGTTATACAGTCAGACCCATAAGACTGTATAAGATGACCGACAAAAACAGCACAGAGAGATACCAAAACAGTGTGTTCATGCTTATATTTGACAAGCACAAAAATCTATTTGGCTCAATCCGAATAAGACTAGTTTGCCCAAAGGAAGAGTTTACCCAAAAGTGAAAATTCTGTCAATATTTACTTACCCATGTGTTGTAAACCATGCAGTGTTACTTTTTCTGTGGAACACTGGAGATTATCTGAAGAATTTTCACACACAAACAAAAACTCCAAAGCTCCAAAAACAGAATTACATAAACTAATAGTACTGTGAAAGTTATAAAAGTAGTCCATTTGACTTCTACCATATTTCAAGGTTTCTGATGTCACACATGGTAGATTTGTGCAAGGATAAAGAGTCAAATCAAACTCTCTTCACGAGTCGTTAACTGGAGAACTGCTGCAGTCTTTTTCTGAGATATTATTCCCTCCAAATGAACCAGCCCACAAATCTGAATGATTCATTCAAATTAGATGAACTCATTCACTACACGTGTCACTTGTGATGCTTAATAGCCATGTTTACTATAAACTGTCATTGAAGAATGTTCATGTGGGTGTTTTTGTCAATTCAAAATTTCTAAATTATTGCTCCACAGAAGAAACTCAATTGGGTTTGGAAAGACACAACGGTGAATAAATGCAGACAATTATAAAACTTGGAGGAACTAATTTATTAACAATTACTTGAGTAAAACAAACTATTTCATGTATTCAAACCAGTTCGCCAGAAAGCCAGACTCTTTACTAGTCATCTCTCCACAAACACAACAAAGACAGACACAACCTACAAAAGTTGGAAACACTGATGCCTTGTTTTAAGATTCAGGATCGAGGTTAAAAAAATCAGAAAGACAGACACATTGTCACACTTTCTTTGAAGTGAACAGTGGACACGCACACACGCACACACACTACACTGTATGAGTAGGGGAGGGTTTGTGAAGTTTGACACAATGGCTCTGTGCTGTGTATACACTCTCATGCTTGAACAATGCTCTATTGTCACGGTCACCACTGCCATAATTTATGTAAAGATGCATTTTTCCTGTTACGATCTCTTTTCTTTTCCCACCCTCTTTGGCCCTTGTTGTCTCATTCTTTCTTTCCAAAGAGACTTGCTCTCTTTTTTTTCTCCCTCGCCCTGCAAGACCCCTTCGTCTGTATGCTCTTCATCCGCTACTCCACGCTTCATATTCTCTGTTTACATTGTGTCCCTGTATTGATTCGGTCCCTTTTCTTCACTTTACTCCATCATCCTATTCAGCACATTACTGTCAGGATTTTATCACAACTCTTTTGAAGCCGAAGCTTGCGTGCTTTTCTAAACCCTCCTATGATACATAGAGAGAGAGAGAGTGTGTGTGAGTGAGAGAAAGAGAGACAGAGAGAGACAGGGGGGAGGGAATTAAAGAGCTTTGGCCTGAAACCAAAGCTGTAAAAAACAGGAAAAAATATGTAATTTTATGGCCACAGACCATCTTTTCTTCCTCTTTAGGACTCATGTAGAGGAGCAGAGAGCAGGAGGGCGGGGCCAAAGGCAAGAAATAAGAAGTAAAGAGTATTTTTACTTATACTCCACTTTCCTACATAACCTTCAATCATTCCTATTACAGCTATACACATTGAAATTTATGCATTTGGCTAATGCTCCAAAGTAACTTCTAGTGCATTTTAGCTATGTGCATGTGCGTGCTGGAAACAGAACTCATGACCTTGTGCTTCTAGCACCATGCTCTACCAACACAATCAGTAGATAATTTAATATTCATAAAAGCATATATATTTAATATTCACAATTAATAATTTAATATTACTAACGCAAAATAAAATATTTGTTTCAGAGTAACTTAAGAGATTTTTTTTAGATTAATTTAATATCAATGCTATTCAATGCCACGATTTTGACTTTATAACATTTTTTTGCTGCCTTTAGTGTATATATTTAGTGTTATATTTATATGATATATGTAATTATGTTACCTCCACTGAGATGCGTATTCATACGAAAACCCTCACTGATTTTGGGCTAGATAAATATAGCTCAAAATTATGCACATTAAAAACAAAATATCCTCTAAGAACTCTTTAATCTGTTCAGCTACTTTTTTATTAGTAGTTTGTAGTTTATCAAACAATTTTTAGCTAACAACAGAGTAGCTTGGCTGTATCTAAGTTATTTCAAATTAGAAATAGCTTACTGGCAAGCATTTTTAAGGCACCTTCCCCAAACCCACTGTTCACTTACAGCTATAGTAGTAATGATGTCCAGGTACGAATTCAAACCCCAGGGAGAAAGGTGTGAAGCGCTGGATCTTCTCAGAGAATCTGACAGGACCGTAGGGAGCGTATGGCTGGTTACACTCCCATCTCTTAATAGCCTCTTTAGTCTCCACACAGCCTCTGAACTGGCCCTCAGCCACCAGGTAGAGCGCCAGAGTCTCGGCGGGGCCGGCCGACGTGTGGCTGGCAGGGTAGTGGGGACACAGTATATCCAGATAATCACTCAGATTGACCTGGACAGAGTAATCATCTCCTGTTAACCTGGCAGAGGAGAGGGAGAGCCAGAGAGTTAGAGGTTATATTTCTATCTAGTGAGAAATTCATTGCCACAATCATTAAAATGGCATTTTTCCAAGTCGACACAGCAGATTCAGATGTGTCAGCAGGATCTGCACTGAATCACACTTTGCGTTTGCTTGGCTGCACTGTGGAATATTATTAAGAGTTAGCCATCAGTCACACCCTCATAGCTGAAAGACAAATGCTTAACATGACCCAAACATCTTTACTACCTGGCAGTACGGAAAGAGGGAAGGAGCAAAACTGATTGTAAAGCAAAAATTAAAATCAGACAAGCTAAATATTTAATGTTTTGAAAGTTGTGAACATGCTGGAAAGAGAAACCCTAAGGATTTCAAGGTCAAAAGACTCACACACCACAAGATACGGACCATGGCTCTCAATAACAGCCTTATGCTAATTAGTGAGTTTCATTCATCTCCTTCCCACCGCACACACACAAAGTCAAAAGTCAAGTTGCTCTAATAGGGTAAGAATTAGCATAGAATGGCCCTTAGTGGGTTAGTAAATAAATTCACCCTTTCATTTGTTTACACACGGTCACCATCAATAAAAGTAAAGAAAGACAGAGAAAATGAAAGAAAGCTAAAGGTCCATGAGAGTTGATAGTTTTACACAGGTACAGAAAACGTGCAGGAGAACGGGAGAGGGGGTAAGAAAGAAGAACAGGGTAAAACATCTGGAGCAATGGGGATGGAGAGAGGGAGAGCGGGAGAGAGGGAGAGCGGGAGAGAGAGAGAGAGAGAGAGAGAGAGAGAGGTGAGGATGGAGAGGAAAAGGGGTTACAAAGCAGAGCAGAGAGGCAGACAAGAGGAGAGACAGACACAGAGAGGGAGGTAAGAGAGACAGAGAGGAGGGGTTCTATTTTAATTAGTGGCCCTAGAGAGAGTTTGGTGAGAGACAGCAAGAAGACAAGATGGATTTTAATTGGTCTTTCTGCACTGCAATCGTGCGTGTGTGCCAGAGAAGGAAAACAAGTGAGGGATGAGAGGAGGCCACGGAGGAGAAGAAAAGACAGGAAGTGGGAGCACGACGGCCGGTCCAGGTCTGTCACCAGGAGTCTTTTGTGAAGAAGCGACAGAGCAATAGAGTGAGAGGAGAGAAGTCTGGGAGAGAAGAAAGGGAAGAGGAGAAAATACACACACAGAAAAACGGGAAGGGGGGTTCTCCTGAGTTAAATGGGTGGACAGAGAGAAGATGGAAAAAGGCTAATGAAGGACTCCAGACCAGAAACAGAAAAAAAGAAAGAAAAAGAGAGAGGCAGAGGAAGTGCAAAAAGAGAGGAAAAAAAAGATGAAACTTAAAAAGAGGACTAGGTATCTAACCCACTGGCCGTGGCCTAGTTAAACAAAACACATTAATGCAGATATTCAGTTAGTTCTACACTAAAACAGTTACCTTGTTACCTGTCCTAACATTTTACAATCTAAAATAAAACCAGTTCAAGTCCAACAATTTTATTTAATTTCTTTTTAATATAGCAATCAACCAGACTACATTTTTCCAGGACAGATGAAGTATAAATTGATCCCTATGGTAACATTTCCAGGCTGACATTTCGTACAGTGCACAGTAACAGCCCAGAAAACACAGTATATGGTCTGGCTGATGTCATCTTTACATAAGCTTATAAAATGTTTATGACATACACCTCACTTTTCTTACTGAATCAAGAATAACTCCCCAGCTAAATAAGTGTCATCTGCTCATCAAAACAATCATGTCATCATCCTTATGACAGCAAATGTCAGATATTTACAAATAATTGTAAGCTTGACCAGTGATGAGACAACCACAAGTTGATAATTAGCTGTCAAGGAAAAGTAATTGTCATCAATCAGTCCCACGTGAAGGGATCTCATATAGTGAGTCTTTATGATTCAGTGTTGAATGAGCACTACCACAATAAACTCTGTTCATTTGACCTTTTATTTTGTTTTTCACAGGTTAATGTATTTAGAGACTCTGAGACTCAGACTCTAAGAATCAGCTTTCATGTTTAATTGTATTAGAAATGAACATTTGATATTTATTGGTTTGATTAAGGGTATTAAGGAGTAATATGTTCTGTGCATGATTAAATATGGATCTAACAATCAAATTATTTTCATAATAGAAACACTTTGAAGGATTGAGGCTTAACACATTTAAACAAAAATGTTTAAATGTGCTTTAAAACAGAAATTCTTAAAATATAACAAGTGGTCTATAATTAACTTAAAAAAAACTAGCATTTTGTTAAAGAAAAAAAAAAAATCACAGCTATATGTGTGCAGTAAATTTTATATAGTGTGACCAAACAAGATTAAGCCCAAATAACAGAGTAAAAGAGTAAGGCCCAAGCAAACGCTCAATAAACACAAGTTATTAGAACAAAGCCACTGTAAAAACTTCAGTGATAAGTATTTATCCCTCATTTGGTTTACCCTCCTGGAGAGGTCAGCAGCACCTGACTTAATATGTAATTATGGCATTATGGCGCATACTGTGAGCTGAACTTTATCATTGTCAGATGTTTTACTGTAGTCAAAATATATAGCTATAATAAACTGCTATCATTCTTAGAGAGCAATAATTACGCCGGGCTGGAGTTAGAAGCATGTTCCAGCAGGAGTCTCTTTTTAAAGGATGGTGGGGATGAATGAGCAATAAGGAGGTAAAGGAAATATGTTCACTGTTCCCTCTTCTGCCCATTGCAGCCACTGGCGTGATGAACAAGCAGCCTGATCGATACTTGTGACACAGTATTGGTGATCAATCTCCACGACAGGCTGAATCGATCAGGAGTCAGTCAAACATAACTCAGATGAGACCTTCTGATCAATTTTGTGCCCATGTTCAACACCCCCAAGCTGCATGAGATCTCTCAATTAACACACAAACATGCACACAAAGATTTGGTATTTATTAGGTCTGGTATTTATTAGGGCCAAATCTGTATGTACACACACAAATAAGGCACACTTTAATCAACTGACAGCTAAAATTAAACAAGCACAACAATGCTCAACAATACAAACCACCCTACACATAGTACACATAACTAAAAGTTAGCAAATGGACTCATACATTTACATATTATTTTACATAAGGTTACTGAGACTGAAAAGGTGAGGAAGAAGGAGAGTAAGAAAGAGAGAATATGCGAGACAAAGCAATAGCAGACATAAAGCAGTCAGTAGAGAGGTTAAAGTGTCGGGCCCTTTCAGACAGGATGAAAAAATGAGAATGCCCTGCATTACAGAGACAGGCTGGGGGAAATGACCTGTAAGCTATGTGGTAATCATGGTCATATTTAAGGCTGATGATAAATCTGCCTTTAAGTGCAAATTTGCTATGAACTTATGGCTTGACATTTCCTTAAAACACACTGATTTATACATAAGAGTAGTACAAGAGTCTTACTCAAGATGAGTACATACCACACAGATGTATACAATATATGCATGAACTAGTAACTACTAAAGAGAAGTGTCTACACCAGTGGATCTTGGATAAATGTTTCATAGTGTAAACACAAGACGACTTGGTGTCATGTCACCATGAAATTTTATTGTGGAAGTGATTTGTACCAAAACACATTTACATTTGACTGCTTGCACTACAGTTTTTATTATCAACAGAAGTTATAGGAAAGGATTTATTGTCCATATACAGTTAGCTGTATTTCAGAATATTTGCCACCCATCCACCAGTTTTGCACAACAGATGACCTTAAGTGATTAAAGACACATGCAGTACAGATACAGTATAACTCTACAAGATCTATATAATGTCAAACATATATAGTGTGATTAAATTCTGCAGGAGGCAGGAGTCAAACTGGAGTCATTATACCATTACAGCAGACACTTCATGGTTTTAATAATAGAACATTCATAGTAAAACTATAAAAAAAGTGTGTGGGTGTATACGGTTGAGTGTGAACATGAATGAAGACGGGTGCCGACCCTGCCAGCAGCACCTTTGATCTCCTTATGAAAGAGAATCATTAAAACACGAACAATTTCACAACCACAATGGAGGAATACAGAGCAGTCCCAACAAGGCGTGCATACCAAAAGAGCTACGCTATCTGGTTTAGTCTTACTGTACGCAGCGACATAATTGCTAAATTGACCCAAAAATTGATCAACAATGCTAGATTATCCACAACAAAACGTGAAAACATGCTGGGAAACAAAGTTGAGGGTGTGCGCTGAGATGAGGTGGAAGGCTATTGGGCATGGACACGAGCTGATTGGTTCTTCAAGCTTCAGGGCTGGTGAAGGTGAGAGTCAGGGTTTCTGATAGACTTGGTAGACAAGGGACCTGGAGCAGACGAACAAGTAAAAGGGGGAAAAGGGCAATATTGATGTGGAGCTGCCTTGAGGCGGGCAACAGTAGGGTTATCTGAACATCTTTGATAAGAGAAATGGAAAAAAAATACACAGAGACAAGGTATTTGAAAGTTTTCAGAAGACAATATGAATAAAGAGAGACAGGTAAGAGTGAGAAAGTTGAAGTGTTTTTGGTAAGATGGAGGTTTTGGTTGAAGGGTTAGAACTTTGAGTGTTGAAGATGGGCCAGCACGCTCGGCCAAGCTGAACTCTTCTGAGGAGAACCGCCAGCATGAGAACTAGAAATGCAGAGAAAACGAAGAGGAGGGAACAAAGGTTGAAAAATGTTAGGGACCCTGGCAACAGGAGAGGCATCTAGAAGAGACAAGAGGGGAAAGAAAGAGAACAAGTGGGACAGAACAAAAGAAATGAGCGAACACTCATTCTCCAAAGGGCTTCCAATGCTCCACTGACTTTCCAGTCAATGGTCCAACCCTCCCAGCATCACGGTCAATGGGGTATGAGCAAATTAAACAGGAAGCAAACAATTTACAGGCATTTTGGCTGACGCTTTTATCCAAAACAACTTAGCGCACTTAAACATTTCATTTTCTCATTTTGTTTAATTCCCTGTTCAATTTGTTCAATCTTGGCATTGCCTGCTTCACATTCTACCAACTGAGCAACAGGAACACATTTTGAGTTTGGGTTGCTGATCGATACTGATAGCTGTCTTTTAACCAGTCACTCCATCTTTCTTTCATTGCCACACACTCTTTTTCACTCACAAATATTTCATGTGACGCGCATATGACCTGCATCAAAGTCGTCCTCGTATTCACCATTAACCCTCAACCCTGCATGTCTTCTCTTGCTTCTCTCTCGGCCTGTCTTTGGCTCTCTCTCACCCTCTCATCAGTTCATGTCAGTCATCAGGATTTGACAGCCACGCTGCAGATGTAGCTCCTGTAGAAACTCGCATGTGCACTGAAAATCTTGGTCAAATCATGCAACTGTAAAATGTTACAATACAAAATGTTTAACACTCAGGGTATTAAAAACGAAATTATCTGGGGACCACTAGCCAGGTGATGTTCTTAATGGGGGGTCCGATGATGAGTTACAAAACAAATGTTTTTACAACCATAAAATTTTAACTATTGCAGCTATTGTCAAAGTGTTCAACTTAAATTATTTGGGACTCTACTTGCGACTACAAGATAAACAAACCATCAAAAAACAATGCAGTTTCTTTACAAACATGAATTTTACCTATAAACAGTATTTGTGCACATACATACATACATATATATACACACACACACACAAACACACATTCATATAAACACAATATTTGCAAATAAAATCATTTCAGTCGAATTGGTAAAATAACATGTCTTGAGTAGCTGTGCTGCCTGTCAAAAATAGAAATGGGGCGTCTGTCAACTGAAGATGCGTCGCCGCAATGGGCTCTCCCAGTGTAGACAGCTCCATTAATTATAATAGCACTGATCTAGTTTTGTTTGGTGTAGAATATATACCCAAACTTTCTTTTATAAACAGCAGCACACAGACTTGTTTGTCACAGGCACCAGTTTACGTGGTTACTTTAGCGTTTTATAAGACCTATTATAAGCTCTGTGGAAAAATATCATTACTTTTCTGTTTAACAATTCTTTAAGAAAACTATGACACCAAAATGCATAACTTCAATTAATAATTAATAATTTTGTGGTATTTAGGGATAAAACACTTGAGGGTGCATATAATACTCGCACATGCCAAATTTTTCCCAGACCCATAGTTTGAGACTCCTGGTTTACACAGACATGCTTTACAAATACAAATTAGATGCACATTGTGCCAGATATGGTGAAGAGGTGCTAACTATTTACAACAGTCTTTCATCTGAAAATAACAGAAGTAACTTTCATATGAACAACTTGTCAAAACAAGAATGAATCCAGCAAACAGAATCCGATTGGCTGCAGCAGTGCTGAGGCACAGTAACATGTCTAAATGTCAACACTACAGAAATTCCCAGAATCCCCTGTAATTGTCTCTCAGCTAACAGCATTGAACTAAATCATTTAATGTTCTCTGCAATGTAATTCAAGAGAACAAAAATAAGATCTGTACAATTTTTGTAAACAGATTTGTACATGAAACATACCCTCTTGGGTACCAAAGCAATGAATTTGCTGTGCGTTTTGTCTGGTTATGCAGTGCACTGTAAATTAGTAATCATGCAGACTAACGCATAAAGACTTCTGGGATGCTCAGTCAGATGAAGGCAGGAGTGCAAAACTCCTCCACAACCATCACAAATATAAAAACACATAGTAACTACCTCAAAAACAAAAAAGCTCTGTCACAAATATTTCCCCCTACCCCCTCCTGTGATAAACCAACCTAAGCTCCAGCATGTGGCGCATCCCCAAATCCTGTGTTAGTCCCAAAGCTACAGCCCAACAGCCACTCGGCTCCTCACACAGCTCTGATGTGGTCAACCGTTTCAGACTGTTTGTGTGTTTGCTCGTTGAGTCACGTTGTGTCTAGCCTGACTCTTAAGGCAGTTCAGACAAACACCTACTTGGCCTCCCACTTTGGCCATCTGGTACCCTCTGTTTCCCTCTTTTTCCATCTCTTTCCTTTTAACAATCACATTTATTGCACAAACATTTCCTGTGCACTGCTCTCTATGTCTCTTTATTTAATTTCCAACCAGGGCCATTTATGCAGGTTCCTGATGGTAATTTGGAAAGATCTTTGGAAAACACACAACATTTATACCAATAACCAAATAAATTCATCTCATTCTTTCAGTTCGTAAGGAAAGAAAACAATGTGTATGCAAACGTAAAGGGTATACTGTGAATTTGCTCCATTCTGTATTTCTGGTGATACTAGAAAACTCTGTTGTGCACAGATGGTACTGCTTGTTCTTTCACTGTAATAATATTAGTAACTTCAACAATACAAACAAAAATGCTAATAAGTTAAAAGGAACATATGACATCTCAGTCTCCTTCATTCCCTCCCTCGCTTTCTATTACCATGGGGAAGCAGGAGCAGGAGGAAAGAAGGAACAAAAACAAACAAGACTCCTGACCTTAAGCTTCCTTGTTGATGCCAACATTTAGCATGTCATTTTTCTATCTCTCCTAAGGCGCCAGGTGTGGGGCCACATGTGGATAGGAGCTTAGTTAACCTGCTGTGCATTTCCTGTTAAAGAACTGGGTTTCCGCAAGTTAAACAAGCAAACTCGATATTGAGTTTACACTAGGAGTGTATTATTTGCTTATACGTTTTTTAAACTTTTGTAGGAAGTCTACAATCCTAAAAAAAACTTTCCAGGAATTTCCATGCTGGCCCAGCTGGTTTATTCTGGTTAATGATAGTTTGGTACAGCTGAAGCTGTTGGACCAACCCAAGTAAGCAAATCTTGTTGGTTATTAAGGAATCCTGGTGGAGATAATAACATTAATCTAGGACCAGCATCCAAAACATACCACATGCTGGTGAGCAGCTGGTCTTTTCAGCAGGGTAGTTATTAGTTTATGAGTGATACAATGAGACAAGTAACATGGTAATGTGTTCCAGTGTGTGGGGGTAGGGGTAGGGATGGGTTAAGGAAACATGACAACCTGCAGGTATTTCAAGAATCTAGAATCTAGACTGATCTCATTCAAAGCTATGACCACCAATCATGTTTCAGATGAAAGAACAGCGGCATAAAATCTGTACTTCCCTTTGCAGGGACAGAACAAGGTTGTTCTGCAGGTGCAGAGATTCAGATATTGATTTGAACATTTTTCAGAACAAGGCTTTTGTGCCATAGAAAGCTGTAACTGCAGCTTGTGAGAGCTGAAATTAATTTCTATCTCCTTTACGCTGAATGCAAGTTGACAAAGATAAACACTACTGACTGAGCTAAGCTCTATTCGTTTGTCTGTGGCATTTTCAAAGAAAACAACACACAGGAATTTTCTTCAGTTAGTGTAAACACAATACTGTTATTGTCAAAAAGTTCCACGTTGCTGGTTCCGAATGAACGCATTTGTAAGTACGTTTGTGTGCACTTGTGATCAGCCATTGTCTGACTTGACATTGACTGAAAAAAACAGACTGTACCATATAGACCTCATACTTTCATTCGACTCATTCATTACATTTGTTCATTCAACCCATCAACCTGTTACTGTACATTCCAAGCAGATCCTGTACAGTGACCTACATGCTATTGTAATCATGCACATGTGAAAAGCCGCTTCTGTGCTCTGTGAAGCACAGGTTCGCTCAGAAAACAGAGCCTGACTGCTCCTCGGCACACCTGCAATGAGATGCGTTTGTAAAGGCTTCTTAAAAAGAGTAGTGTAGTGTGTGGATGATGTTTAGCATTTAGCAAAGCCCCTCGTATTTAAATGCATTTATCACTGGGCAACGGTGCAGCCCAAAGCCTCTTGAGGCCAGAGCTCAAACGGAGAGCCAGGCTCTATTTTCTGCCTGTTAGCACAGCGGCCCTTTCACTGCGAGTCAGCAGGACCCACAGCACTACAAAGAACAGGAGAGGATGACTTTAGCGCAGAGCGCGCGGGTGTGTGCGTGCATATGTCAGGACCTAAAAGAGGAAGATTAGCAAATGGCCTTCTCAGCCTCGATATGAACCTTGGTGCTGATGCTTTACTATTGAAGCGGACACTGGCTGCTTTTCTTGCTGAATAGAGATAAAGCTAATACCTCCATAAAATAATAGCTTTGCAGTGAATAACCCAGAGATTTTAAGGCTCTTTACTGGGCTTTTTACCCATTTAATACCATGAAAGGAATGTACTACCTACTTCGGGTGCTGAAAGGAACCCCGAAGAGCCAAAGAAGCCCTCAAGAGCTAAAGAGCAGTGAACAGGATGTTGTTATTTTTAATTTCATGAAAATCTAATAAAACTGCAATAGAACTGCAATTAGACCCAATTTGGGTATGTGGGGAGACAGGGTACAATTTGCAAAAGTGTGTAAACTAATAAACTGACAAAGCATCGTCTCAAAGGAAATTTGTTTCGCTCAAAGGTAGCTCTTTTATAGATCAGGAGGTTTATTGGAGATCTTAGATGTTAGGTTTTGTTTATGTCACTGTCTCGTTTCTATTTTAATTCATTCGAAAGAATTTTCACAGAAACAAAGATCATTTAAGACATACAGTGATAAAATTAATAAAGACAGAATAGCCCAGATCATTTGGCAAGTTAATGAGAAATATCATTTAAGTTCATGTTGAAATCCGTTCTGACTGCAAACATTGGCATCTTGGCACATTTGGCAACAATGATAAGGTCTCTTCAGTAACTCAAGAGGAAACATTAGAAATTACAGGGGTCTCTTCAGGTTTTTAGAAGAAAAACGTAAGACAATTTACAGACTCCATTTAATCGCATTTCTACCTGAGATAAATTACGTAGAGATCTTAAAAGTAATTTGTGATCTTTCCTATGGAAAGTGTATTCATGACCATATGTGAACACATGCACAGTGGGTGTCCAGGGGACATGTGAGGCCAGAGGTGCTGAGGTGTGGGAGTCAGCCAATCTGGAGCTGGGATCAACGCCAATCCCTCTCCGCCCCACCCTTTCCTCCATCCCTACTACTTCCAAACCTCAGACTAATGATGGTTCTGCCCGTTTTAAAAACCTCTCTGTCTTAGCTTTAAATACAACTTCTTCCTTTAGCTACTGTACAACACGGCTGCCAGTGCTTGTTCCTGGGGGATCTCTGTAGAGGTCTGGAAAGACAGTGAGAAGAAAGTTAGAGAAGGGAGGAAAGAGAGAAAAAAATAATGAAAGAAATGAAGCAAAGAAAGAATACATAATAGAAAGTGTGTTTGGAGACAAGTGTCTGCTTGTAGAATCACTGCTGGGGCAGCTGTAGCGGTCTGTGGTGTTCCACTGCGTCGACAGTGCGATGAACCCCTCTCTGGGTCTGCAGGCCCAGCTGTCGACAATAAGTGGGTTAGAGCGAGCAGCCACTGAAGTTACATGCTCTAGTGTTCAACCCTGCTCCACTATGAAAAGGGCGCCTGCTAAGCAAATAAGCAATAACGATAAATCTGAGTTGGCTTTGGACATCCATCATTGCAAAAGTGGGTCACAGTTTTGATAGGCTAAGAACTCTTGCCTCTTTCTGCCTCTCTTTCCGCACGTCCCTTTCACTCGCTCCCTCCTTGATATTTAACTTTGCACATTCTGTGTCTGTCTCCTTCCCTTTACTTTCTGGTCCATTTCCTTATTAGTCTTCCACCTGAGATGTGACAGCTTGCTTGTTTCTTCCATCTTATTTCCTCGCTCCGCTTTTTAAAAATTTCCTCTCAAGTCTGCTCCTCACAGCTTCACACAATAGGTCCTCTAAGACATCTCCAGACAATGTAAAAAGCTAGTTCTGTCATTCTTTCTCTGTGTGTGCGTGCGAGCACGCGTGAACAGCGAGGTTGATCTCTAAATAAGTTTTTACCTGTTTTAGGTGCATGTACAAGTGTGAGTGGTACGTATTGTGCAAGACTGACCGAAATGCAGCCTCACACTGTGTCTTAACTAGCTGTGATGCAACAAGTTCAGCTACAAGCACTTGCCTGCTCACACTGGCAACTTCTGGGTGACATATAATAAACATCTTCTGATTATCTGTGGTTATATAAGGTTTTACATGAGCAGAGGTTTTAACCAATATGATTCCAGAGTGGGAGGTGAAGCCCATGTTAATGCCAGAGAAATAGACACCAAATAATTGAATGTGTCCTATTGCACATCGCAGCTGGTTAGCACAGCAACTCAGATTTAAATCAAACGGAAAGCTTTTAACATCCGTTGCTTTATCATGCCACATCTGGTTAGGACACAATATTAAAGGTAACAGGCCCCTTCCAAACCAACACATACAGTTAGAGCTAATAGCCCTGAGAGCATGATTTCCATTCGCTTCCTCATCTCTCTCGCTCTCATTCTCTTATTTGTAGCTTTTTAATAATGTTCTGTCATTCCCGCACTCATGACTTAAATCACCTTCTTGTCAACAATGTTCTGTCACTCACTCACTCTCCCTGTTCTTTCCTTCCCTCTCTTCCTCTCGCTCATCTCCATTTCTCAGTGCCTGTCTCTCCTCCGCTCGCTCCTACTCTCTCAAACACTGTTTATTTAAGCACTTTCACGGTCACTGCATTGTAATCTCATGGGACAAAACTACCCTCTCTCTTTTACTCTCCCTCTCTCTTCCTTGCTCCTCCTCTCTCATCCCATTCTGTCTTGGTAACCTTCTCCATTCCTCCCTTAACCCCTCCTTTCCATCTTTCTCTGTCAGAATGTTTCAAATTCAAATTCAGACTGGTTATTCTGAGCTGAAAGGGCATGAAAGCGTGCTGGTGCTTGGCAGCCCTGAGCTTTGTGGTGTGGTGGCCAGGCAGAGAGCCGGAGGAGAGCCAAGTACCTCAGAACATGCTCAGGTCACAAAGGGCCCAACCGCACAAAGGAGCAAAACCTGCTCCATACAAAAAGCACCACCCACAGCTTGCATTAGGCACGTATAACAAAAGCCTCAAATATGAGCCACACAAAACATAAGGACCTCAAATCACACAATTAGACTTCTGTAGTACAAAAGAGAATGAAAACAATTAACAAAAGCACCTATGCCATGCCACACACCTCACACAAAACAAATAGTTTATGCAATTATTTTGTTGAATAAATCAAATGTATACATAAGAGAGTTATATGCTTCAGAAACCAATGGCTTTAAAGATGCATTAACAAGTTCTAAGAACCTCTGTTGTAAACAATTTTGTGAATATTTGCTAGATGTCTGTTCTATGTGTGCGTGTGTTGATAAAAAAAAAAATTGTTTGCACGTAGTTGTGTAAATAGGAGATAAAACAAAGTGGATTGGACCATTTACCACAACACTATAACCCTCTCATAGCCAATCAGCAACAGAGGGTGAATGCTGTTGGTCATTGCTTGTGTTGTATAGCATGTGTGTTATTTTGAGGGCGGAGCAATGAAGAGAGGGGTGTGTTTGTTGTTTGTTGATTTCAAATATCAACAGCTTTTCTCCGAAATATCTTACCGCACCTTTAAAAGATTGGTTCTAAATATTTATTGTTATTTAGACAATAAATAACAATAAACCTGTTTGTTATTCTCACCATAGAACAAAGAATGAAAAATTATGAACAACGTACAGACTTTTTTCCATCTGTCAAGGAAAACAGGACATGGCAAACTGTGACAGAATTACTCATCATATGAATGACTAAACAGTCATTAATCAGAAAACCACTGTTTGTTTAATAAAGTTAAATAAAGATAAGGAGTAAATTGTATTGTAATTTACTTAAAGTAGGTAATCATATTAGATGTATTACTTCTGTCCTAAATGTAAGATTTCATGATTTACAATTACACTAGAAGATCTCTAACTCGGTCGGTGTCTGTGTGAGAGGCAGCTGGCTAAAGGGAAGCAACAGGGCCACCATTAGCCGTCTGTAAACAGGAGAATGCACTTCAAGTACAAAACTCCTTTAAACGTTCCACACAATACCGAACAGCAGAAGAGTCGTGGGGGAGGCGGGGCCAGGCTGGGTTCAAGGAAGACACATGTTGTGTAGCCATGGCTTCATCCGTGGCCCATGCAGGGAGCGAATTATCCACTTAATTTAGGATTATAGGCAAGCAGCTACCGCAAGAACAATGAGCAGTCTGGCATTGTCCTTTCGGATAACGTCACAAAACCATCATGAGGTGCATCTTCAATGCAAGTACAGCTGTCATCTTATGCTTACATGCAGGGCTGTAAAAAGGATTTGAAGAGTAGAGGACAAATTCAAGCCTAGGTATTGATTATCCCACCAAGAAGTGGGCGGAGGCAAACAGTAATGATAAAAGTAATGATTACTATGCACACGCATCAGCAGAATTAATCCTTACTGTTTCTTCAATGATAGAGAAGTTACAGATGGCTCCTTGGAATGATAAACTAAACTAAATTAGAAAACAACCTTGAGAAGAGCAGGCAACTGCATTAATATAAATTGAATCTAGGGATTGCTTTGAGAAATGTTTTGCTTTTAAAGATTTTCCTTTGACAATCAATATATTAAAAGGGACAGTTCATCCCAAAATGAAAATTCTTCCATCATTTACTCACCCTTATATCATTTCAAACCTGTATGACTTTGTTGTTTGATTCAAAATATTTTTTTGTCTTTCTTAGAAGCAATGGCACCCATTGACTTCCATTGTAAGGAAACAAAACTCAAGATATCCTTTTTTGTTTTCCACAAAACAAAGGTTATATAATATAATACAGGTAAATATTGAAATTCAGTATGCATGTATGAAAGTATGACATGAGTGAGTAAACATGAAATTGTTAAAGTCAAAGAAAGTATCATGGCCATGGTGCAGCTGTTAGCTCTTACATTTAAGCTGTGTTGCTCATGAGGGTGACCCAAGTGAGTTCCAAATTTCCTCTGCTGTATCTATTAAAAGAGGAAAAATAGTTTTTCTGCTCCTATAAATCTGAAGAAATATATAGTTTCCGTGCTGTACTATATAAGTTTCTGTACCATCTCAGACAGATGCCTGTATAATAATTTCATTTTATTTTTAGAATAAATGTAGCCTCCACAATAATGATGGCAAGGCTGCTTTCCATACCAGAAATGATACAGGAGGATCTGCTCAAAATCTGTTCTAGACACCAACCGCCCAACCCGCTGCATGAATAGGACCCAGTTATCATCAGCCCTAGTTTTTTGATTGCGCTCCGTTTCCAAATAGAGAGGACAAATGTTTAATAACCGGAGAATCGTGAGCTGCCGGTTTAAGGAACTAAATCGGTTATTGTGAGGCATTTATCAAAAGAACACACCTAGATCTGCATGAGCACATAAGCTGTAACACACACACCTGCCACAATGAGCATTCAAATAATGTGCAAGACTGCAGTAACATACCCAGAATTCCATGCATTCCAATCTAGACCCTGTACAGGTATCTGTTAAAACCCAACAGCACCCAGAGACGTGGCAGAACACACACAAAATACACATCACAACTCTCCCACCCACAGAATATGAATAATCAAAACATCCCAACACACAAAGCGCACACCTCATTTGCTGTCAAATGAATGCAAAACTAAAAGAGGTCACATATGAACAAACACAAATCCACACTCTGTATTCAACTCCTACAATTATTACTATGACAACATATGAACCAAAGCCACACACACAGTCTTCTTGGTAGCTGACAAAATTATTTTTGGGAAGCTGAAATGTCCCGCGGTGTGATATGCTACAGTGCAGCTGAAACCATTTTAAACAGCATTTTAAAATTCTTTTCATAATTATAGGGCATGCAGCTTTTATGAGCTCATATTCATTCAACCTTTTCATTTTTTAAAAATGCATGCGTCACACTACACGACATTCGATAATGAACTAGAAGGAACGTTTATTTTAAAAAGACGTGACGAAACGACAAGCAATTACAGAACTTAAAGTATTAACTTTTCTTGAATTAAAAATATTAAAGGGCCCAAAAACCTCATGCGTCAACTATACACCTGCTTGAAGAAAAATGTTTCATAAATGTACACAGAAATGTCACAAAGAAATTATACACGTACAAATACACAAACCTCACAATATGGTAATGTTACGATACACACTATTCCCCAAATGTCCTCCCTTTAGGGTAAGTAAGCATGACGAGGGTGTTTCTCTCCACTACTGCACAGTGACAGTGATAGTAATACCCACTGACATCTCTTCCTCCCTTCCTCTCTCTCTCTCCCTCTCCTCCTCTCACCTCACCCCTTCTTCCCCAGAGGGGCTCCCCTGCCAATTCAGAAGCTGAACACTGTTGATTCTTTCCCTGCCATCCCTTCATAATGTGCTTTCCTTCTCTCTGCCCATTCAATATGGACATAATGTCTTTTCCTCCTCGGGAGAGAGGGAAGGAAGGCGGAAAGAAGGGAGGGAGGAGTGCAAAAAAACAGGAAGGATGAATTACAGAGTGAAACTCGAGAAGACTCTGTACAGGTCTGGGTGATGTAGCTCAAACAATTAGAACATGATATTCCTCAGCCCTGTATATACAGATGTCAAAATGTTTCAAATGCTTCAAGCAAAGTGTTTAAAACGCTTTAAGCATAAAGTAAAACAGTAAAAATCTAGTTACAAATAAGGCACATGGTTTTCAGTCCATCAAAAAGCAAAACACAACTGACCTGCTGACACAGTATGCAGGTCAGTTGTGACCTGCTTACTGTGTAAAACTCAATGGCCAAATAAATACAGCATTAAAATTACATTGCTTCATTTAAAGTCCCTCATAAAAGCATTGGGAACATTCAATATATCGCCCTGTCCTACCCCCTACCCATAATGCCATGCAACAATCATTTACAGGCGTGATACAGGAATCAGAAAAGCAAATGGCTACTTTTAAAGTTGCAAGATAAACTGCGGTGAAAATCAGTTACTGATAAGAATACAAAGTGGTCTGACAGGAAGATAAGCGACAGAACCACAAATCACCACACACCCACTAAACACACACATATAGTGAAGGCACCTACTGCACATATAGTATTTTATAGACCATATTCATAAAAGGCTATGCCTCATGAATCCTAAAACACCCAAAACAAACTCACACAGAGATGCTGTGGTGAGGTCAAAGACCACATGCTTTACAACTTCTTACATAGTACACTGTGCTACACAGCTATTTAAATATTGATGGAAAAATAAGAGCTAATGAAAGAGCAATAGGATTTGGTCCTTAGTAATGAGTAACGAGGTAAAATGCCTTTTCAATTCCTTGCAATTTAACAGGCTATTTCACAGAAGTTAGTGAATGCCTTGTAAAACATTAACTCTTTCTGTTTCAACTCTGAACTGAAATGAGAATTCTTTTGCAGAAAATGATCAAATTTGTATAGAAAATAACAAATAAAAATGACATTCTTCCTTTTGTTGTATTAAAAGACAGGGTAGGCAATTTTTTCCAGAAACATTTTATGCTGGTTGAAAGTCTCTTCACATGCTGATAGCAATCACTAAGAAAAAAAAAAAAAAA
>JAZGTJ010003920.1:0-32977 GCA_036877575.1 Botia almorhae
GTGCAATATTAACATTTTTCCATCTCTGATATATTATATCTGAGGCTTAGAGAATGATGTTATCTTTCATTTGTACATTTTACTCTGGGCTTCTACTGAAATAATACATTTCAGCAAAGTAACTTTATCCAACCTCATTCAGTTACGGGGTGACCTGCAAGCAGTAGACTACTACAATTAAGTAAAACTGAAATACAATCAAACAAACAAATTAACATTTATTAATTTACCAGAGTCATTTACACATATACAATAACTAAGTATCGGTTGTAAAATCTAGATATTCTGAAATTTAACACAATGGATTTGATTTATATTTTTGACTTTGATTTATATGGCTGACACATGATCAAATCATTATCAATTTTATATATATAAAACATGAATTTCTCTAATTCACAGTTATGGTCAGACTAAAATAGAGTTTGAAGATTTATATAACAACATATTATATAATAACAGTGACATTTTGAATACTAAATTTAGACAGTAGTACACAGTACTCGCTGTGAGGGCGCTAATCGAACAACCTGATAGTACTAGTGTACAATTTGTTTGAGCTGTGTTAATGATTGTTATTGTCAATGTAGCATGACATCACCGCATCAGTCAATTGTAATATATCCGACGAGATCTTGATAGAAAATGTTCTATGACCTACAGCACAGCTTCAAGGCACATGTGATCAGGGGCTTTGCTTAGGTTGCATTCACTGATGCATCCTGATTCTCCCACAGTCCTTCAGTCTTCTTTATCTAAAATGAAGGTAAATAAAATATAGGATACATTTTCTATACCAGATGTCTTTACTGAATCCTTACATTTTAGGTCTTGCCGTTAGATGTTGGACATACACATATGTTGGATATAATACTGTTGGATATATAGTAATTTCTGTTAAAGTTACCTTCTTCTGAAAGTAAAGTGTGATTCCTGCATCTTTTAAAAAGGGCCACACAGGGTAAACCAGCGTACAATGACTTACTTACATACTAACCAGGACAGGACAATTATTTTAACATAGAAAGTAGTAACACGCTTTACTATTGATTACACAGATAAAGTGTCTATGTAATGTCTCAGTACATTTCGAATGTATGTACATTTTATTCAGCTTTTACCTTGCGATGGAGGTGCTGGCAGTCGCCTCCTTAGTTTCCTAGATGAGCCGATGGTTTGCATCTGAAAAGATTAGTCATGAGAAATGTTAAGAAAGGTGTGAGTGTGCAGGAATGTCTGTGTGCATTGTACTTAAGATATGAGGACAACACCTTAGTTTGTGTAGTCGTGACATTGGATAATTGGGTCTGCGGAGCTACGTTAAGACCTGCGTCTTTCAGGGCAGCAATTCTTCCTGCAATATCCAAAACCTAGGAAAGATCACACAGATGAGGCCACATATGAAATTGTAACTAATCCTTTTGGCTTTTATTGTGAACAATCTGGCTTTTAAAGGCAAGCTAGGGCATTCTTTCCAGAAACACTTTTGTTATGCTGGTTTAAAGTCTCTTCACATCCTTGTAGAAATCACTAAGTGGTCTAAACATGGAAGGCGCAGGACCATAAAATGTTTCATCTCCTGTACTTTAGGTAGATTAAGTAGACCCAAATGCAATGATGAAGGATGTCAAACTATGTATGCGTTCATGCGTTATGAAGGAGGCGTGGCTTTGGAAAGTGCTCTGATAGGAAGGATGAGATCTTATGCTTTCATAGCTAGCCTACCTTAACTTTAAGAACTACTAGCTATGTGAAATGATAAGGACAGCTTTAGGACATTGTACTAAGTATATTTGTGTATTTCTCTACAGTATGTAAATCCTTGGGTATGTACATCATTTTCAGTAACTACTGTATATTATATAACTGTATAAAGCATTAAACCAAATATGGCAACAAAAAGGGCATTACATATTGCTCATTATAGATCATAGAAAATGTAATAAGAGATTTCTAGAATGCTTTTAAAGGAGATTAGGAGTCCAAAACATGTGCCCCAGTGTCCAGGCAGAACACACCTGGAGTTCAGACTGCTGCACCTGAGCTGCTGCAGAGGCCACCTGGTCCTCCAGGTAAGCGAGTTCTCCTTCAGAGCTGGATCCACTGATGCGGCGAGCACACTCCTCCAGATCTCCCAGTTCGGCCTCTAGGCCAAACACTGTACCTGCAGCCACATATACCTGCAAACAATGAAACATTTCACAAATACATCCATACACTAGAAGCGCCAAAGGCCTAAGCCTAATAAGGCTTCTTATAACATTCTATAAGTCATAATTAGCTTGTAGGCAGATGCAATCAGAATAAATGATGGTAGCTGCCCCTATAATGCCCAGTGGACTGTAGGTTACTCTGTATATTAGTAAGAATTCCGTACATTCTCCTCCAGTCTGCTGAGCTGCTCATCTAGTCTTCTGGCCTCGGCTGGTGGAATACTTGTGAGGTCGCTGTGGTCAAGCTGGCTTTGCCCGACTTCCATCGATCCGTGAATCAGATCCTCTGTAGCGTTTAGAACTTTCAGCACTTCTGTGGTGATGCTGCGCAGTGATGCAGCTGAGTACTTCTATTAATAGTAAAATATACATGGAGAATTATAAACTACTGCTTTACAAAGCCCTAACGAATGCTAACATTTTGCAAACAAACTGCAACGTTTCAACTTTTCTAAAGTTGTCTGTTAAATCTTGAATGTTAGGAAGCAATAAACATTTTCACACTGTCCAAACAAACACCTGCAGGGTTTACACAGTGTTTCAACAAACCCAACAACCAATAGAATTTGGTGTTTCTTGGTGTGTGAGCCTGGGCAGTGTGACATTAAAATTACAAATGTCAGGATAGATGAATTAATACAGAATAAACAACAGGACAAGACAGCAGATGAAATACACAAGACAATCATTTGATCCACTTTAAAGCATCTTGTCCATACAGATACAAGAATCACCTGCTGTAGTATATTGGAGATTAAATGTATATTTTTCTCTATGTCCAGTATGTGTGAATCCTGATAAAAGCAAAACAAAAGAAAGACAAGAAACAGAAAGAAATAAGAAAGAAATAAGCAGTGCCACAGATGAACCGATTAATTAGCAGATTAAAGCATGTTAGTTGCAAATTAGTTACAATGCATTTAGAATTGTTGTTACCTTGTAGATCTCCTCTGGTGACAGATACTCTTCCTGACCAGATGGGGCGCTATACAAAACAGAGTTCTGGGTTACGGGTTCCTTCTGCTGCTCACTTTTCTCAACCAAGTTACATTGAATACTGGCATCGTTGTTTAGAACCCTTTCTTCTGATGATTTTACATTAGTCTTGCTTTCATTGTCTTCTGTCCCCACTGCATCTTCTGTGTTGGTCTCTACCATCATGACTTGGTTGATCTTTCCCTCTTCCCTCAGTTCTGTTTCCTGTACCTTCATACTTCCAACAACAGATTGCTCAAATTCTATGCTGTCCGTTATTTTCCGCGTAACACACTCAATTACATTCTCCTCCTCTGTATTATTTTCCATCATCTCCAGTTTCTCTGCCTCACTCTCTTCTCTGGCTAAAAATAATTCCTCACTATAGTAAGTGTCTATCTCTTCTTCCATATCGTCCAAAGCCTTCGCTACACTATCAATGATCCTATCAAATTCTGCCTCTCCATCTTCACTCAAGAATGTACTTATAGTCAGCTCACTGGATAAGGCCCCACTTTGCTCCTGAATCTGATTGACTGTCTCTGAATTCTCAGCTTCGTTCTGCTTATACTTGACATGGCTTCTTTCTTCACTCTGGACTTGTCTGTGGCTCGTTGTCTTCTCAGTCTTCTCTATACCAATCACAGTTTGTGTATCTGGCACAGGAAGACTTTGTTTTTGGTTGCCAGTGGTAATTTTATCCAACATCTGCATCTTAGAAACATTCTGCTCACTGATATCCTTTGGTCTTTTCTCTGATCTCTCTTCTTCTGCTTTTTCAACCATGTCATCACCATGATTTGGGGATTTCTTGTGATATTGTTTCAATTTGTCTTGATTATCTATGATATTATCATCAAATGTCTCAGTTCTGATTGGTTGATTTGTGACTTTGGTTTGAATTTCACATTCAAACCTGTCCAGTTCATCTTCAGTGGAGGAAAGTTGCGTCTCAATGATTTGATGGGTTAGCTCTCTGAGCTTGGAAGTCAGCTTATCCTCCTCTAGCTTCCCAGTTGTTATTGGTTGAAATGTGGCTTGAGGTTCACCTGATCTCTCTTTTGCCTCAACCTCAATATCAGATGTAGCATCTTTCATACCTTCATCTCCTTCCTTTGCTTTTGTCTCATCTTCTTGATCCATTATTTGATGCTCCAATCTGTCCAATTCATCCTCAGTAGAGGAAAGTTGTGTTTCTCTGACTTGACTAGTTAGCTGTGTCAGTTTGGAAGTCAACTCCTGATCTAAAGATTTATCCACACCTAAAGATCTGGAAGTGACACTGCTTTGATCTTTGACATCGGGTCCAAACGGTTCAGGGGTCACTGATCCAGAGCTCAAGATGTCAGGGGTTGCAGTGTCTGATGTGTCAGCTTCCGAGTCTTTTTTCATGTATCGTCTTTTCGGCAGAGCATCCGAGAGTTGGCTATTGCAAACCTGATGATAAAGAATCACACAGAATCATAGTATTTTAATACCAGGGTTCCCACAGGGTTTCCGGTTGCTTGCGGTTACTTTTTTATAATTGTCATTCAGACAGATTCACTTATGAATTATTCAAACCAGTCTGTAAACACTATGTCTTGTGAGCCAATTAACCAACTAGAAACTTGTATATGCACTATAGAAAATGTCATGACTTTTTGTGTCCTTTCCAGGCCTGAAAAATGCACAAAAACACATTGTGATTTTACAGAAATATCACATATCACATAAATATTTCAAGCCAAAGCATGATAAAATAAACATTCATCCTCACCAGTACAGCTGAAGATATCACTGACTGTCCTTTCCACTCTGCATCCTCTTTCTTACTTTTCCTTCTTCTGCGTGACCTCTTGACCCTGCTGTCTTCTAGGCCGTCCTCACTGCTCTCCGCCCCTCCTGGGTTGAAATTAATATCCATGATGCACGGGCGACGGGTAGATGAGGGTCGCCTGTGGTCCAGCGGCACTTTTCTTTTCATGAAGGGCGGTAACGCTTTGTGAGACTTGGACTGTGGTCCGTCCTGACCCAGAGAGCTCTCAGTATCAGCAGCAAATTGTTGGGTTTCTGCATCCAAAGGCAAGGTTGATTGACGGCTGTAGGAATCAGGATAACTCAGCTGCTTGTTGGCAGACATCTTAAGACGAAGTTCTTGCAGAGCAGCGCCCCAGACCCCATCCGCTTCAGTCTCTGTTTCTGAGCCCATCTCATCGTAAGCTGACAACACACCAGATTCTCTTTCCAGAACACTGTAGACCAGACTCTTACGCTTGGTTAAAAGGCTTGGACGAGACTGTAGGGTGTTCTGATAAGCAATCCAGTTTCCATCAGGGCTCTGTAACACTGCAAGCACACACACAAACTATTTTTGTATGATTAAATTTCGACCAAGGTTGACGTTTAAAAAATTAATTTCATTGTTAAGAACTTTTTCACTGTCCTTGCCACTGTAAAATGTATTAAGTAAAATTAAATGTAATGTATATGACTAATTCCATCAACAAGCAATATTTGAATGGCTTTGCAATGTAAGCATTATACATTATGTAAATTCATTAATATGGTAATATACACATTTTATTATAGACCATAATAATAGAATATATAGAATCCTATGGATGTATGAAAAGACTCTAACTGGAGTTGTCCAGTCGGTCCACACTTCTCCAGCTAGGCAAGGCCTGGACGGGCATTGTTCCTTCCTTCATCATTTCCAGAACATGACCTGAGGAGGCTGAAGGCCTGGACACAATGTTGTCATGCTGCTCCACTTTCTCATCAGGTAAAAGACAGAAAGCTGAGTGAGACCTCTGAGGGCAAAAGGAAATGATAATAGAAGATAATATAAGAGCAATTAAAGAATCTGTATGTTATGTCGCATTGTTTAAAAGTTGTCAAAATCAGAGACAGAAGATGTGATGTGGTCCCACAAGACTGAGTATTTTTTGTCACTCTCTATGACTTATTTGATTATTGTCAAGAAGTATTTTTCATAAGACCTTGTGTTTACCGCTTTCACATGCGTATGAACAGAATGCAAATGTCTGAAGCGTCTCTTGCTTCAGTGTTTAAAAGAGAAAGTCTCTGTACCCAGAGAGAGCCACTGAAGTCACACGTAGCTTGATCAGGGGAGATTCTATCACCAGGCCTCATCTCAGACAGATCCCTCCTCCGCTGGACAATCTGAGTTTATAAAAACATTGATCTTATGCAAACAATGGGAATATTAGTAACCAAAATATAATATTATAAAACGTAATTAATATCGTTCACATGTTCTATTTAACATATGCTGTCAAACAATACAATTCTTCTTTTACAGATACATTATATGGTCAAAAACACAATTAAACATAATAAACATCTAAACACTACAACCATATGTGTTTACTAACAGTCTTGGCAAGATTTCCACCAAATGTTGTAACAATCGGAAAAACACTTTGTGGAAAAACGTGAATCCTAGAGATTATAAAATTCCAGATTCACTGCAGTTCTGTTACTCACTTTTTGTACTATAGTTGTGGCCAGTTCTTCTATCAGCTCTCCTCTGTGCTCTTGCAGATAATGAGCTTCGTTCTGCCGTTCCTACGGAAAAGTCAAGAAGTTAGAAACAGTTTAGTTGAACTACAACACTAAGCATGAATGAATGAAGAAGAAAAAGTGTCCAGCTGTGCTCAGTGCTATGCATGTTTATATCTTACCTGACTGTCAGTCTGGCTCTCGGCTTTAGCAATGGCCTCATCTATGGCCTCTTCTGCCACCCGCAACGCAACATTAATAGTCTCAGCCATGCTGCGCTCTGCAGAGACACAGTGTAACATTACTATTAAAAAACTGTCAAACAAATAATCACTACAGGTATATGTCTCAGGTACAGTATAATTAAGAGATCAATAGTACAGTAGCTCACAGTATGATGTGACCACGACCTGTGCTGTTTGTCTGATATGTAAGGAAAACCAGCTAAATAATTTTTAAAATGATAAATATAAAAAATACAAATTAATGCAAAAGATATGATTTGCCATAATTATGTACCCTGATTACAAACCTTCACTTTGCTTGTAGAACGTTGTGTCACTCTCATACACACTGCCTTCATTATAGATGCCCTCCTCCTCGTAGGTGCTGCCCTCTGTTGGTGAAGAAAATATTACAGTGCATTGTATTAAAGGGGTAAAAAGTCTCCCCATTTTGTATAATTTTCTAGCAGTGTGATACATGCCACAAAAAATTTGTAAAGCCTTAAATACTGAAGGCAACACAATCAACATGATCAACTGATCAACATCACACACACACGCACAATACAAATCAATGCATTTGGGTGTTCTGTTAGTTTCAGATCTAGGCTTTGCTAAGCAGTTCCTGCTTTAGTATTCCGCTGGGCTTCAGGACACTGCAGTATTAACTGCAACAGTATTAAAAAAAATATCCTCAAGCTCGATAAGATCAAACGAGTGTGGAACAAAGCGCCTGGTTTAATATGAAATGAGGAAATTAAATGCAACCATATGCAATCAAACATCTGTGTTGTTTTGAAAAGACAGGCTGTTTCAATCTGAGAAGTACAACAGACCCTTTCAACTCTGACAGCTGATTTAATAGCAGCCATGACAGGCTTCTGTGGGTGACAGATATGGTCTCAGTTTTAGAGAGCTGTCGGATGACTAATCGTTTGATGGATAACTGCTGACATGGTCATGTGACCTCAGTGCCACATACAGCCCTTAAAGTGCTTCTCTTGAGCTAGTGAAGGTCAAGCTACCTCTGAATTCTTAATATACTACCCTGCACTGAGAATTATACACCTACTCGCTGCTGAAAGAGCAAGTCAAAGTAGCGTTATAAATCTAACCTTTTCCATACAGCTGAAAATGAATGTTGCCACATTTCCATCGAGATGCAGCTTTAAAAACTTTTGACAATAATGCTATAAGCTTATCAGTCTATTCTTTTTGTTTGATGTTAAACTCAAAGAGATTATCGAGTGCAGCCCTTTGTCCATCAAATTTCAGTATAGTGTTTATTTTTTACTCTCACTGTAATGGTTTTTTATCCTCTATTGTGATGATTTTTACCAAGATCAGCTGAGGTGACACATTCGCAGCCATCGTGGTTATATATTGTTATAAATGTGTTAATGTACTTGTTCCTAACTGACTTTCTCTATAGGGAGTCATTATGATTAAGACATTCCTTGTTGACAGACCACAGCTAAACTGGAGCAGAGACTTGGCACAGAACTCAAAAGTACACTGAGTGCAGTACCCACACACAGCTTTAAGCTGATAAGTAGAAGAGGGAAATAACCTCTAAGATTTTACGATCCTGAAACAGCTAGTTTCAAATAAAAGTGTTTTAGTATTATTAAACACATAAAAAAAACAAATAAAAGTTTGAGGATATTTAGGATACCTCCAGTTTGAGGTATCCTAAATATTTTATATTTGGAATAAAAACTAAAATGTGCATCAATTGTTTAATTATATTTTTTATAATATTATATCTATATTTTATAGAGGTATTTATAAATAACTTAACATTTAAATAATTTTTTTTCACATGCACAGTCATATGTCAACAGCAGTCAACAGTATTTATCTGTTAATTATAGTACAGCAAAAATATATATATATATACGCATTTACTAATTTAAATGCATATATATGCATTTTCCATACTATTTTGATAAAGAACAGGAAGAAACTATAGACTGTACCGTAACTTTCCCTCTATAAACATAAAAAGTTTGGTGAAATTCTGCCTCTGTTTATTCAGAACTCAGACTCTACTCTAAATGAATGAATGGAAAATACATACATGCACATGTAAACACAGGGTTGTGATAAACCCTTATCACAACCCTTTGTTTTCTGCTGTTGGTCCAAACATTATCCTCTCCAAGCAGGCAACCTAACCTACATTAACTTGGTACGTGACACACAACCTTCCATGGTATAATCCTGCTTTCCTGGCACTTAGACAAGTGGGCCTTAGGACATTTGGCCACAGAGACCATTGCAATCATGACGGGTCCAAAACAAAACTAGAGCACCAAAGGAAAAGGCATAACCGAGACTAAATATCCACAATGTGTATGCAACATTTGAAATGAAAGAAATCCCTACAAACAAGTTACACAGGCTATAGAAACCAGCTCTTTTACCCTCGCAATACAGCAGAATCCATTACAAAATGACACAGTGTGAAAACGTGTTTTATTTTAAGGAAAGGTCATACAGCACTCCAGAAGGAGAGTACCTGTAAGCTCTGTTAGCACTCCACGCTCTGCTGCATGTCTCCTGTAGAGGTTCTTTAACACTTTGGCACTGCCAAATCTTTTAAAACGCCTTCTCACATTATTGTAGAACCATTCCAGTGACTGGATCTTCAGCAGCCTGACAACAGATAAACAAGGGCGCATTATGTTCATAGAGAACATATCCGACTTGATGCTTACTTTACACTGGTTAAACTCTTACAAATCTAAGTGATTACTTAAGTGTGTCATAAAATTTCATCATAAAAATATAAATATAAATATAATAATGTGATCATGAAAATGATGACATATGTGACAGATATGTAGACATGAGATAATAATTGACACATAAATAGCACAAATGCACATAAATAAAAAAGGTCAAACAGCAGACTTAATTAAAGGCACTTTTGAGCTTACTGAATGCCTAAATAGAACTGGTTTGCTTTTAAACTTGTGTCCACACTAATTAGCCATCTGTCAATGCAATGATGCAAGATAAAATCAGAGACAAATACGTCTGTTCTTGTGCCACTCACAGTATGACTCCAACCACAGTCTGAAATGAAATGAGTATTTTTACAGAAACTGCCTGCTAGAAAAAATATAGGACTTTTGCCTGGTTTATAAGATTACAAATTGGTCAAAAACAGAAGGATTGTGAGAAACAGTGAGTGTGGAGTAAATATACTACACAAAATAAACAAAAAAGTATATATTGTATATATGTTTTTGGATAAAAACATCTGCTAATTGAATACATGTAAATAATTAGAATTGATACTGTAGGAAGATTAACACATCACCTAGTTATAAACAGATAAAATAATATTTTTTTCATACTGGAATGAAAGGCTTTGTGTGACATGACAAATCCTCTTTTTTTGCACAGTGTAAATCTTTTGTTTTGTTGTTTTTTTTGTTGTTTTAAGATGATGTGGGTGTCTACTGTATGTGTGCATGCAAGGAGAAGTAGCAGAAGTGTTTTCTGTTATGATTCAGTAGGTATATGACCTACAGCACTCTGTAATCTCAATTATGGCCTTAACAAATGCCTTTTACCACAGTGTCATGCTGTATGTGCGTATAGAACATTTTGATGACTTTAAAAGGGTCAGAATAATGTCGTCTAATGAACCCCCAATTACAGTGTACTGTTATAAGCCATTAACCCATTGCCTTTTATCACATCAGACCATTAATGTAAACACACCCACACACACACTTGCTCATTAAATGTTACAAGGAATGCCAAGATTGCCTTATACACATTTATATATGAGTCACAACCCATATAAAGCAAATGCAATGTACATGTACATTTTATGTTAGGTTTCTATGCGGGGGGGACCTTCCATAGACATAATTACTTATATACTGTATAAACTATATATTCTATCATATACCTAACCCTCGCAGAAACATTTTTGCATTTTATTTTTAAAACAGCATCATTTTGTGTGTTATGTATGTAACTATCAATTTCCCTTATGGGAACCGCTGACTGGTTCCCACAATGTAAGTGCGTGTGACCTTTACCATCCTTGTGGGGACATTTCTACCCACAATGGTACAAAAACAAGACCATACACACACACACTGATTCATGTTGAATCAGTTTCAAATGAGTGTGAATCAGGGTCACACCAAACCAGAACAGCGATCTCTCAGAAAGTGAAGAAATCACCTCACATACTTTGAATGTGTATAAATGCCACTGTAGTGTTTATATCTGTTACTTAACATTTGATATATTGCAGAATATTCTGCTTAAGTTATGAATTTAGACACTGTATTGGCCTTTTCAATGAACTAATTCAACTGAAATATTTGACATTTAATGAATACTGTGTGTTATACTTTAGAAAACATGTCCTAAATATATACAAACAAATTTTTTTTCTCTAAAAATCAGTTACCCCAGAGGGTCAATTTTACCTTATTTAAAAGCGTAACACTATACACTGAACCTTACAAATAAACTGTATAAATAAAAGTAATTGTGACTGAATCACTTTTTTTATCAAACAACAACCACATTTCTGTTTTTCAAGCGAGTCTTTCACACCAGACCTTTAGGGTGTGACCCCTTGTAATTACCCCCTAACAGGTGCATGGTTGTCCCCTACCAGCCAGGTGTTGCTCACTAAAGCCCCCTGTCTAAGCTCTCGCTGACTGTCACCAAAGCTCAGCAGTTCTAGCTTAGCCCCTGTTAGCAGTACTGACCTGCTCTTCTGGCAGGCGGAGCACAGCCAGCCCCTGTCCCGCCTGTTGTAGGTACAGCAGCGCTTGCAGACGTTGTAGCAGCAGTCCAGACAGGAGCGCTTGGGGTTCAGCAGGAAGGTGAAGGCGGAACAGCAGCGAATACAGCAGCGTTCATTAAACCTGTGCTGCTGCGACAGCAGAAGACATCGACTGCCCTCCTTGACCAGCGCCTGCTTCATCTCACTGGAGGGAGAGAGCGAAAGAGAGAGGGTGAGAGAGGGTGAGAGAGTGAGAGGAAGTAAAGAAAATGTGATGGACACAAGAAAGAACCAAACATGATAATAAGTATTTGACTATATGCACACTGAAATACACATATGAATATATAAGCTAATGCATATTTGTATTAAGAGAATGCATTAAAATGATTCATAATTAATCTCTATGTAAGCGGACTGCAGTGCTCTATAAGTGGATCATGTTGACATGACATCTGTGTGCTGACAGATGTGCTGCATTTGCCCTTCAACATCTTAAATCTGTCTGTATTTCTAGTTGTACTGTGGCCTCCAGAAACGAGAGAGCAATGCTGCATTAAAATTGCTCTGACCTTTAGTGAAGAGACGAGAGACCTTACGCAATTTATGAGTGGGTTGCTGTGGGCACACACATTTTGTTTGGATAAGGTCCATTAGATTTATGCTGCTCAATTAAACTGATATGCATTAGAAATAAGAAATTTTATGATGACCACGTCATAATTGTAAACTCCCTTTTGCTACAGATAGCAAAGCTTTGATTGGTTAAACAAATCAGAGAAAGCAAAATAATACACGGCTCAACAATAAGAATCATTCAGTAGTTCAGCAGAAAACAACTCTTGCGCTATAATCCTTTAGATCAACCTTTGAATTATTAACACACCCAGATTGCAGACCTTGCACCAGTATGTAGTGCATTTTATCAAAACCCTCTGTTTGGTGGAGGTGTTTTGTAAACTGCCTCTCCTAACAATAGGAAATATTCACTAATGGTTAGAGGCAGCAGCTTGGACTGATCAGCTTCAGTGAATACTAAAAGAAAGAAACTGAGGCTAATCTCAGCTAATTAAAAACAGGCGAACACAAAGGGAAAATAATAAAAACAAACATTGTGTAACCACATTTTGCATGCAGGAGTGAATATTGCTTTTTAACATTGCTTGAGATGCTTGAGACTGAATACTTGATGAATATGAAAACACTGCATTTGGGTGTATGTGCGTGCTTATACTTTTTTAAACTGTATAAAACAATTATGTTCATAAAAACACCACTGTGTTTGTGTGAGTGTGTTTGAACAACAAAATCCAAGATGTCCTTTCAAATAGAGGCTAGAGATTATAAACAGCTTCACGGCAGTCTGCCTAAACTGAATCAGTGACAAGATGCATTTAAAACACACTCAAGCAAGCCCGGGGCTACGGCAGAGCACCAAAGAGGATAAAAGTCATACAGACCACTGCATGATCCATGTCATTCCCCTACAACCAGCCACTGAGATGATATTCCATCAGGGTTCTCTCAAATGAACTTATAATTGGATACTCAGCAGGCCGTTTCCACCGATTTCTCGGAAACACGGTCTGTTGTTTACAAAGCAAACCGTTGGCAAAGAACAGCAGAGGTATCCCGTGCCAGTAGATGTGGATCCAAGCGAAGGTCTGAGTGGCCGGTGCCAGATAGCCAGACTGCACACAGGTGCGAAAAACAGGGGGAACCCAAAGCCAATGTTTCATACTAAGTTATCTAACTGGGTGGCATCTTTCATGCATGACTGGTGATAGGGAAACAATATGTGACTGCAGTGTTGTCATATATATCTGCATCTATTACCCATGGCTACCTTTATATGTGGCTAGTAGTTAAATAGTTTGACCTTCACACTCAAAGACCAGTAGATGCATCAACAGGAAATGGACACACACATTTTTTAAAGCACTCTCGTCTTGTAATGTTCTAATATATTCTAATACATTTCATAAAAACTATATTTACCTTTCAGGCAAAAACATATTGTTGACTAAATATTACCATCTTAAGGTTAACGTTTTTTTTCCTATTTTATGTTCTGTGTCCACACAAAATGCTAAACAACTGTTTTTAAATTTAAATGTAAATATTTACGAAATAGAATATATTTCACATGTGCTTAAAGTGAATGTATTTGTGAATGCAAATTAAACCTCAGAAAGAACGTATTTTAAAGACTGCATTACATGAAGATTTAGTGATACTGATTGTGCGATGGTCTACAAATATTCTCTGTGCATACAGAAGCCATCCATCCACAATGGCCTGTTGTGTGATTACAGTATAGGACTCCAGCAATGTAGCAATTACATGCCCTATTCCTGGAATAACATGTTAGCTTGTATTGCAACACAAGCTGTTAGTAAGACAAAATCTGGTACGTCGTGCTAATCATGCTGTACTTAATCATAGTGCAGTCAGTCTGTCGAATTCATAGTTACTATTCTAACCACTGTGATGTACATAGAACTAAGACAGAGTCCATCAACATGTAGACCAAGATTTGCTGATTGGTCTGTTGGTTTTCAAATCTAATAATCTGTCATGAAAAATCACTTCAGATTTGGAATACAGATGAAGAACCACACGCCACACAAAAATTCATATACTTTGTACTTAGTCCATCATGATAACTGGATCACCACATGCCATAATTGAATCTTTTTTTCTAGTTTAGATGTGTTCTGAAGAGATAAGAGATGATGTTACATTTGGTACACTGATTGCAATGATTTTCAGATAAACAAACTGCATTTGTTAGCAAGCACACTGCATTTCATACAACACACACACAGCAGTTACATAAGACCAAGGGACCAATACTTTGCAGTTCTTTGTGTTGTTTAATTACATTTTCTCTTCATGTGATGCCGGGGTATTCAGCCTGTACAGACCCGAGGACCCCCCACACAGACTCTTTGTCTGCCCAGGGATACCTGATATAAAAAGCCAGAATTTTACTGCAACACTTCATAATAGCTTCCATCTTGTACGACACAAAATATCAACAGGATCAAAAATATTTTTGTCCAGGTAAATATCATTAAAAACTGCATAAAGGTGCGTTTGGATCTCATTTCTCAAGGGATTTTCTACGAATTACCTTCCTTACAAAATCTTTTTAAGCCTGTCTTAATGCATTTTCTTTCCCCTAACTCACCAGTTTTATTCTAACAATCTTGTTTTTGAGCTCCTCTGATCGCTGATATCACACTCAGTCCTGTTTGACATTCTGAGACGCTCCCCAGGTGTCAGGGAGGATATTGGAAAGCTGGATGCATGCAGACAGAGCACACCAGGGAGAGGAAAGGGGCACAAAAGATGTTGTCTGAATTAAATGAGGTGGTGCAGGGCTTGGATGGAGTGACATGAAAGGGGCAGAGCTGCTGAACATCTTGGTGCTATGGGACCTTTCATAGCACAGTGTATCACATGGATTTATTAAACTACTTACATACCGGTACACATAGGCTATTGCGAGGCCTGTGTGATGGTGAAAGGTTTTAACTGGAGTAGTATCAAATGGGATGTTTTATAACTCTGCATTTCTCCAATATGGAAAAGTTTACAGCAAAGAAAAACGATTGAGGAGCACTATGATTGTCCAGCATTTTAAATTAGTTCAGTGTCTTAATTTTCCCACAATGCATTGTTCTGAAAACAGCCATAAGCTTATTTTATGCAACATTCTTTCCCTGATATGGTTGGTTGGACAGATTAATTGTTAGACACACTCTTAAGTTAATGACTATGTTTATAGCTGCTTACAGCTGTATTTAGTGCGTTCACCCTATGTTAATACGGATACTAATATCAGGTTTACACTGGGTAAGAGAGTTCAGCCCAATTAACAGCAGCCTAATTTTGCATACACTTAAAACATGAAATCAATCACTTTGAAGCCAAGACACATTGTTGTGCTATTATTTCAACTTCCTGTTTAATTAAAGAGAGTGTGTGAGATAGAGTGCCTGTTTATGGTTCAGATAAAATCCTGGTGCCAAAAAAGTTATTAACCAAAATGTGTTTTTTATTACCCTAAGATATAACTGTGAGTAATGTTATTCTTTGTGCCAGTGGCTAATACTTTTATAAAGAAAGACACAACAAAAGGAAGAAAGAGAGGAAGAGACACCAAACATAGATTGCAGTGTAAGTCTGTAATCCATTAGTGAAAAGGATGACAAGTGAATTAGTCTTATCTAGAAACACTTTTTTAGACAGCACTAAACAGTAGTGTTAAAAGACATGTTACGAAACAATATAAAACATGCAGCCTATTTACTATTACGTGCTGGGAAATACCAGCTCCTAGAAAACATGTTTATTTTGGAACAGAAATGTTTCTTTATTTAAATGTAGAAATGTAAATGTAGAAATTAAGTCTGTAGAAATGTTTAGGCCACAGATGAATCTGTTTTCCCCGTTATATAAAACTTATATATAAATATCCGGGTTATATTGGGAAAACAGAATCCGATTCCTTTAAAACTGAAATCACATTTATGGTGGGCTCAGGGAAATGAGTCAGAGGAAAGGGAGAGTCCTTCCTGTCATTTTAAAGCAAGAAGGAGAACGATGGGAACTTCCTTATGCTCTCTAGCTCCGATCGGAATGCCATTATGCTGACATTACACGGGTTCCTGTAGCTCAAAGAGTACCGCGTGCTGCTCGCAGCACCAACATCATGGGTTCAATTCCCAGTGATTGCATGTACTTATAAAAATGCAACATAAGTGGATGAAATTGTTTAACAAATGCATAACTGTAAATAAGACATTTAAAATAAGTTGTTTATTTTCAAATATAATCTTTTCAAGTAAAACATAGTGACAGTTAAGATTACTGTTGACAGAAATGTACCTGTTGTTGTTAAATGTATGTTAATATATGACACATATAATATAGCGTTTAATTTATTCCTTTGGAAAAAACGAGCCCATTAAAGGGATGCTACAAAGTGAAACAGGAGTGGGTTGGACTCACCTGAGTCGTGTCTCTTCTGTCTTTCGCAGCTGCATGTCCCGTTGCACCACCTGTAGGACATGTTCCGCCTCGTCGTCCGTCAGACCCGAGAGATCCAGTTTACGGCCCATTTCTCACCTCCACACAGCTGATAAAATACCTGTTCTGTGCCAGCTGTTGGCTGAGAACAGCAATGGAAGGATATAAGAGTTGTTTAGTAATAGCAAAAAGCTTTGCTGTTACTAAGGTTATACTGGCACTGGAGTTACAATGTGTGTGAATTGTAGATATCGTTGGGGCCAGATGTTCATCAGAGCTCATTTTATTTAGTAAATGTAAATATTTATTTTAAACTACAATTACACATCACTGTGGAATAAGGTAAATAAGGTATTGTACATTATACATGTGTAAACCTTTTTGCAATTTTTAGCGTTATAGTGGCAGCTTGGAGGTCAGTTTTACAACATCAAAGTGTTGGGTTAGAAGTTAAAAACAACAATACTGCTGCTGCTAACAGTGTGTTTTGAAATTCTTCTAATACAGCATATTGCAAGTCTGAAAAGTAAACCCTCTTTCATAAGGGTCTTAAATCCTATACTAAGCTGAAGCAGGGCACAGATTTTGTTAAGTCCCAACAATGCCATTTTCGCCCTCTGTTGTGTACATGTTCTGTTACTCTCTCTAAGACCCTGCACAGCAATGTAATAAGTCGAAGGTATCCTAGTAAAGGCGCCGTAAAGACCTTTTCTGGTGCCACATGCCTCGGGGTCTGACCATGCCTATGAATGCTACAGTGATCTTAGGAAAATGAAAATGTCAGAAAGCCGTGTTTCCAACTCTTTAAAAACCAAAGCTTTTGGGACAGGACACCATAAAACTGACAGAAACGCATTTATCTCCTCAGTCACGGTACATTCACAAACACAAATGTTCTTCCGATGACTTATAACTGTTACTCAGTTGTCAGAACGTGATAATAGCCGACATGAAACGAGCATTTGTGTTGCTCAAATGGACATCTCCAAAACGAAAGACTCCACGCTGTTTAACACATAAGGCGAGGTACTTACGGTAACTTATCATTTTAAGGCAGCAAGCGGCTTTAAAACAAACAGAAAGCAAAATGTATATTTCCAGACGGTAATTTTTTAAACAACCAAGTAAATAAATGTATTAATAATGTTTTTGTAGAGACAAATTTGGAAAACCTAGTTTATATGATGCACAGCTTGGACGCAGCACTTACCGTTGTGTCTTCACGTCAGACCTCTTCTATCAGCCAGCAATTGCCAAGCGGTCAAGATTTAAGGACAAACTCATTATGAATGTGTCTGTATCGAGAAATGAACTAGAAATGAACGCGTCGGTTTTTGGTGTCTTGTTGAATGTTTTTGTCCTTTGAAGGAGTTGCCAGAAACTGCAGACCGAAGAGAAATCGTGCGGAAATCGATTCCGTGTGTAGTGGGTGCGCGTGAACCTGCCGCGATCTCCTGCTATTCACAACCTCCACCAGACCTCACGTGTAACAAACACCATAACACTGAACGCTACAACGATGCAACAGCGTTACAGATAAACTTTTCGACGTTTTTGATAACTATTTGATAATATATTTAGAATAAAGGGAAAGATGGATTTATGATGTGGTTTTGTAGCCACAATGACTAGGCAACATTAGGCAAAAATTCGCTTTAGCATTTCCACGACAGTGGGGATATTTGTATCACTCAAACACTTTTGGCATTTCCATCAATTTTACCAGCACACTCTTAAATACATAAAATAATAACATTTATATTTGCAATATGCAATAAGTAAATAAATAGACCCATCTATAAACATAAAAAGCCCTGAGGAAAAGAGGGACAGAGCGGAAGTTTAAAAAAGCAGGCCAAAAATATCCAGAATATGTCACACCCCAACCCATTGTATAATGCACCACATTACACACTGTGACAACACACTGAGAATATAGTTCTGTCCATGTCAGTGATCTGCAGATTCAGATTAGGCATATCAATATTCCAGCATGTTCAGTTTAAGCTTAGTCACATGTATTCGGGTCATCTGATTTGAACAAAGGCACAAAAAGGTTGAAGTACGCCAGTCTCTCTCTCTCTCTCTCTCTCTCACACACACACACACACATCTAAATGGGGACATTTTTTAGACTTCTATTGTTTTTATACGCAGCTAGTTATAAACACTATAACCTAACCCTAACTATAATCACACTCTAACCCTGAAAAAAAGTCTATATTTTTACAATAAAAAAAACTTTGTTTACTATATTTTTATTGTGTCTTTAATCATGCATGCATAAGAGCCAAATATTTTCTGGCAAGTAAAAGTGTGGTAAAAGTCTGCTATAATACCAGCAGAGAAACACAAGCCCCAGAAGAATGCAGCCACTATGACATAGGCGGGCATAAATGTATCCTTTAACATGAAGACAATAACAATGCAAAAACACTAAGTCTTTCAATTAAAGCTATACTGTATAAGGACATGGATGCAATGTATGCTACACTGGTAATGACACTTAAAGAATATGAACCAAAAAGAAAATGTTAACCATAACAACAGAACAATGAGTAAAAAGAAAGAGTAGACTATTCAAGATCATTAAGATCTATTTAAGATCACTTAGTACTTTTGTGTTTCCTTACATAATGGCTGTCATCTATTTTCCTATAAACAAATTAATAAATCAATGGCTATAGGGCAAAATACAGTAATATGAATAGTATAAAAGACATAAGTTGTCCTCTATATGTCCCACAGCCAGAATAAACCACCTATGGCAAAACAGCTTTGTATTAGCAGATGGAAGACCATAACATATTTAAGCAGGATTGTTGTTTTTAACTTGCAAGTGTGTTTTAAATGTCTTTGTGAGAGAAATGTGTTTCTGCTCCTCCTCTGGACATCTGGTTGTGATTAAACACACGGGTATAAAGCAGAGAAGTGCGTTTTGACTGCAGAAAACAGCAGGATGAGGGCTAGTGTGCAGCTGGGGCTGTTGTGTCTCAGCCTGCTCATTTACAGTCTGGATGGAAAAGAAATCGATGCAGAAATAAGCAAAGAGCAGCCACCAAATTTTGCATGGGATTTGGAGGACTTCCCTCAGTTTCAGGTGAGGAACAAACTTCTCTTGCATTGTTTATAGTGAAGAACAAAAGCACATTTTCTTCAGGAACTAACTTTCCCTGAATCTATCTCACGATGTTTGTGTCTTTATGCTGCAATAATATGTATATAATGATATACTGTAAATACTATGTCATGAATAAGCAGGTAATAGCTGGTATTTGATTGATATTGGTAACTGAAGATTGTGAATTGATTGAACTGATAACTTGATTGTTTTGTTCTCATCAGGTCTCTGAAAATGAACCGAAACAGAATTATCTGTCTCATGATCCCGACATCATCCCAGCGGTATGCACACAAAGTGCAGGGCGCTTAATGCATTCTGCAGATATTTTGGAAACTATAGATGTACAGATGTTATTGGAATAACATAGAATTGTCAAAAGTGGTGTTAAAACTTTCACTTGCATCAGATTTTTGAAGGGGAGAAGATGAAAAGAGAGACTGGTGAGATCAGATAAATAAAAACCTGTTCCAAAAGCCCAGGAAGTTAATATTTACACATTGCACATTAGTTGGTTACATATTATGAAGACTCGTATTATGAGGTTTGTTGGAAATCATACACAACAAGAATTTTACACAGTAAGAGCACAGTAAGAGTAACTGTTTGTTAAGAATTAAGATTAAAAACTTCCAAACCACATTAACATACAAACTTTACCAGCGACACAAGTTTCTACTTTTAAAAAAAAATTACTTGCCCTACACTGAACTTATTAATGAAACTTCACCACCAGAACTTCCGTGTGAAGAGGCAGGAGAACGGCAAGAGTACCAAACGAAAAAGAACCCGTCCAGGAAGTGTAACACTCCTCGGCACTCCCCAACAAGACAAACTGGTATTGATTATCCTCAATCTACAGTTTAGCACTAAAACTGATATTTATCAAGCTGGAGAATAAGACTCTTTCTTCATTCCTTTCAGCCTAGTACTCGTGTTAGAAGGCAGACAGACAAGGCGGGAAAGAAGAAGCCAAACAAACACGGAAGATCAAAACCAGGAAAGTTTTCTTTGTTAGCAAAACCTCCTTCCCAGGTAACGTTTTATTTATTTACATAAACTTGAATAAAAAAGTGGAACTAATAATTCTATGCACTAGTTTTCTTACAGTATGTGATGTTTTTATAGGTTACGAGATCTTCTGGAAAACTAGCAATGTCATAGAGATACAACACTATGTTTCCTAAAGACTGCTTAAGCCTCAGGTTATGCTTGTAAAAATAATATTTTTCTTTGTACTACTTTGTTTCTAAAATATATTTTTGATTAATAACTTCTGCCCAAAACAAGATTCTATGTGCCAGTTTACGGTCTCGGTTCTCCCATATCCGGAATCCCAAGATAGGGACCACTAGGAGGCAGTATTTACCCTAGAGACGTCAGCTTAAGCCAGTAGGCTTTTGTACAAACAATGTTTAACTGTCTTTATCTATTAACTACAATAAAGCATTTGTGTTTAAATATGACTCTTTAATTATTTTGTAGAACCAGTACAAAACACATTCTAGATATAAAAGTGGCAAAACAGAGACAGATTTAGCTCTTTAGAGATCCAAATGAAATGAATAACATGTTGACCCAGTATAGTCATAAAGAGTCTGAAATGTGGAGCATAAAAAAACTTCTATGAGTAATAAATTGCGTAGCTGGCGATTACATTTGTATTTGTGAGTGGTTTTGCTAGTTTAAGGTGTCAGAAATGTTGCCAGCTTAAAAGAAAACACACAAAATAGGAAGACTTGCCAACAATTTGTCAAAACAAATTATTAAACAGAAACTCCACCTCCCTTTCAACCCCTTCCTTTCATACCTGCGTATCCTTGGTGATTTAATGCACATTTTACTAACCATTTTCTGCAAACAACCAATTTCTAAAATGTGCTGAAAAATAGTTGCCATAAAATCATCACACTGGAGCGATGTGCAAACACTGAAGTCCAACTATAAACAGTCATGCAGAAACCTGCATGGCTGTATGTACACCTGCCCAGACATATACATATACACTGTAAGCAGTGCAGATGTTAGACTAAAAACAAAGCCGGGCGCTTTTCCTTTGAACAAAAATATGGTGCTTAGCCAACCTAAAAGTGAGAACACATGCTGCCTTAAAAAGAGATCTAGATCGATCCAGAGGAAGAACCTATAGTACCAAAACAAAATTACAAACAAGGGAAGTGGACAGTTGCTAACAGGGTATCACACACAAAGATACAAGAACAGAGAACACACACATACACAGCACAGTGAAATATTTGAGCAAACTCAAAAGCACACGTGTCACTGTAAAGACTCTGCCTGCAGGAAGAACAGACAAAAACAATCTGCTCAGCCCTCAAGCAAAGCCCTGAATCTCTCAAGGTAAGAAAAAGCATGAAAACATCAGGTTTTAAGCAAACTCTCTTTTTAGTTCAATAATTACTATTTAGCTCATGATATCAGATCTTAACCAGAATACCTGAAAGTTAATTTTCCAGTGGCTGAAATCGCAAAACTGTTTGGCTGAAACGCCTTAGACGGAAAGTATGCGACTGCAAATGTTCAGATAAGCTCATTAACTATTGCAGTGTGCTTGTCAGCTATTTAAAGCACATTGTTGTTTTGTTGTTTCAAAAGTGTTTCGAAGGATTAGTTCTGTAATGTTTCTGATTACTGTAAATAACATACTGTACGGGCAAAGGTTCAAGATTAAGTGAAAATAATCAGCACTAACTGATAACTTATAGTGAATAATCTTCAACTGTGTTGTGTGATGATATCAGTGCTTGTATTTGTGAAAGCAAATCTATCTTAGACTGATGGTTAATGGGTTTTAAAGTCTACAGAAACTATGGGAAAGACATTTTCTGATGTTACCATTGCAAGAAAAAACACTGCATTTCCAGAATAGAGATAAATGTTTTTGCAACAAATGTTTGACTTGTTTTCAAGAGATTACACAGAAAAGATGGAATGTGTTTACCACAGACAAACTGATACAGCTAATACAAATCTTTAGTTTCAGTTTTATTCTGAGATTTTTAGTATGTGTAGAAAAGTGCATTTGATTAAAAAATAAACAAGGAATGTTTGGAATGGAAAGGAGCTGCTACACTCATCCATTGTCATAGTACAATATGCTTTCTGCTGTTCATGAGGAAATAGACCAACTTTTACCTGATAAAAATAATTGTCACACCCCTTTTATGATTTAAAACACTAAAATGATTGTTTACATTTTCAGCCATCTGAACCTCATAGGAAGAATGGAAAGCTCAGAGGATCAGTACTATGACTACACTGAATATGCCAACAACAGCTCAAACTTCAGTTACGATGACTATCATACCATGTGCGAGAAGAGTGATGTGCGCTCCTTTGCGAGGATCTTCCTCCCAGCTGTTTTTGGGTTATGTCTGGTGACAGGCTTAGCAGGAAATGCCCTGGTTCTGGCGGTGTACGCTTACTGCAAGCAACTGAAAACAATGACTGACATGTTCATAATTCACCTGGCTGTAGCTGATCTGTTGCTGCTCCTGACGTTGCCCTTCTGGGCTGCTGATGCGGCCCATGGCTGGGAGCTTGGAGTAACTCTCTGTAAACTTGTCTCTTCCTTGTACACCATCAACTTCACCTGCAGTATCTTGCTTCTGGCCCACATCAGCCTGGATCAGTACTTGGCTTTGACAGCAGGAGCCAGAACCAGAGGCCTTGGGAGAATCTTTCAAAAGAAGCACACTGGAAAACTCTGTTTGGGGGTCTGGACAGTTGCGTGTTTTCTAGGTATCCCTGATTTAGTGTTTGCAACTGTCAGGGAGCTTCATCACAAAAAGAGCTGTCTGGCGATGTATCCATCAGACATGGCACACAGAGCTAAAGCCGGTTTGGAGGTGACGGAGGTCACAATAGGCTTCTTGCTGCCTTTGTTGGTGATGTTATACTGTTATATCTGTGTGGGACGAGCCTTGGTGATGCTCCCGGTAGATAGGAGGTGGAGGAAGTGGAGGTCTATTCGTGTGCTGCTGGCTATGGTGGGAGTTTTTGTGGTCACACAGCTACCCTACAATGTAATGAAGTTCTGCCGGGCCATGGACATCATGTACAGTTTTGTGACTCACTGTGGAGAAAGTAAAGAGCTGGACAGGGCCACACAGATCACAGAGAGCCTGGCACTGACCCACTGTTGTTTAAACCCCATTCTTTACACCTTCATCGGTTCAACCTTCAGACAGCACGTCATGAAATGCGCCAAAGGCTTTGGAGACAGAGGGAGGAGATTAGTACGGGCCAGAGAGCAACAGGAAGTGGATATCTCCCACTCGCAATCCCAAGAGACCAGCACTTTTTCTATTTAAGCACATGGAAGAGAAAATAAGGTTGTTTGTCAGACAAACAGCTAGAATGCACACCAAGTGTGTATGCAGACACTGCCCTTTGAATTATCCACACTGCTGCCGCAACAGAACGTAGATGATATAGTGCATTAACATCATATAACATCATAGTCATCATATAAATATATCACATAAAAGCCAGGGCAAGGCCCCTGTGTACACGCCTTTAGATCATCCCTTCTATTATGAAAATATATGCAAGTGATTTTCCTTAGACAAAAAATATCGAATTTTCACTTAAGTACATTTTCATAAAAAAAAACAATAAAAGCTAAGAAGTTTAATGACAAGCCCACAGAGGCCCTTATTTTAAGATTGCAGTCTAGTCTGTAGGCCCAAGTGTTTCACTCATAGTGTAAAGAAAACATACTTTGTCAACCTGAATAGTCAAAAGATGAATAAACAGATTGCTCCTCACCACAAATATTACATATTCAGAATATAAATTTTCCTTTTAATAGTTAATAAATGCTCTGTGAACCTATGTAATGTTTCACATACCTAGCATCATCATTAAAGATTTTATTTGACAGAAAATATTGTACTTACTGTAATACTATATTTACTGTAAACTTTCACCAGTTCTAAAACTTCAGGTCTTAAGAGTTCAGTAGTTCAGTAGCACTGTTTTGATGTGGTTGTAATACTAACATTGTGTGTAATTTACTGCTGTTTGTCCTTATTTTCCAGGTTAAACTATTCAATGGGATTTGTTTTTCTCTCCTGCAAATAAGTGCAATTTGAAAATGTTTACAGAACATCAGGGGTAGCATTTGTATTATTTCCAGCTGCAGAATCGAACAAACATTTTCATACTTGAAGTAAAATTAATTAAATAGTTTACCTTTCATCTTACCCGTGGATGCATTAAGAAAAAAACACTCCAGTAAGGAATTTAAATGCAGTATTTACTGAGCAAGTATGAAAGAGCTTGTCCACAGAATGGAATTTGTTTTTATTAACTTAGCCAAACTGTCCATTTTCAAAATCTGAATTTTGCATTTTAATTTGGTGCATAGTACTTAAATTTTGTTTTTGTAAATATCTAAAAGTAAATATACAGTTAGACTTGTATGCTGAAATTATGTTTGAAATTATTTTTCTATAGTCAAATATAAATTGTGTCTGGCTTATTACGAAAAGTCTTGTTGGGACCAAGTAAACACTGTTCTTTCAGATGTCTAGATTGAGAAATGCTTTTTACTGGGCCTGTTGATTTGGAGAGTGCCTCTGTGTGTCGTAGTAAAAAAATGTCTAAATGTTTCTATAGTAGTCTATAGGTGAATAAGTAGATTAAACACTGACCAGGTAAAATACTAAAATACTACTGGTCAGAAAGACAACAATCCTCCAGATTTTGCGTAGAAAATTTTTCTTAAACGATTTTTAATGACTATAAATTATATATCTGAAAAATGAAACAATGAGATTAGAGATGTGGTGTGACGAGAGAGACAGCGTTAAGATGAACGGCTGTAATAACAGCTTTTGACAACACAGAAATGTGCTTTGTGAGCTATATTACAGTGTTATAAAGATGTTTTCTTTGGAGGACATAAATGGAACATAAATGATCACAAAACTTCAGCAATAGCAAGTTTTCATAAAATATTGGTTAAAAAAAGTGCAACAGAACAAAACTCGATCCTTTGATTAGCAAACAAAAAGGCACAATTTTGCTGGATTTTACATGCTAAAGATTATCCAGGGCAGTTTAACAGCTTTTAACAGAACGGTACAAATGAAAATAATTTCACTTTAAATAAGGCAAGATTGCCTGTAAACAAACACCACAAAAGCTTTAAATAGCCATTTACAACAAAGTGAACAACATAGTGACACTCCAACATGGCAGTCAGGTCCAATTAAGAACAAAAAGTACAATGTAAATATGCCCAGCTGAGTGTACCAGTGTCTCGATAAGTGACTACAAAACATAACATAAATTCTCCATACAAATAATTAGTGTAGTGATTAAAATAATTAGACAAATAATCAAGCTATTCCAATTAAATCATGCAAAAGTACAAACAAAATGGCAACAGGCAACAAAAAACAAAATGGCAACAGGCACACAAAGTACCACAATGTTCCAAATGTCAAGCGTTATGTGGCGAGAAGCTTTATTTTTCCTCTTCTCCTTCCACCGCAAGAGACTAGCAGATTGGAAAACACTGTTACAGACTATGAGGGATGAAATGTGAATTAATTTAAAACTGAGTGCAAGCAAAGGCTCAGGGAGCAGGCACTGGAGCAGGAATGCAGTCATTGGCAGTTGGGGAAATCCTCATTAGCCCTTCTTTTGTTTTATGAAAGCAAAAGCTGGTGTGGACCAGCATGGCATGAATTTTACCTTAATAATTAAGAATGTGCACATCAAAAAGGTCACAGACTCCCTCGTTGTCATCAAGGTTGAAATTGTAATCCACACCAGGATTGGGTGAAAGTTTTAACAGAGGGAAAACTACAAAGGTTAAACACAAAAGAAAAGTTATCACAAAGAGCAAATATTGGTTCATCATATAAGCAAGAGATTTCAAATGGTGATGTCATTGACTTTCCTAGACTTTCCATTGACTTTGATTTAATTTCTATACCTTAATTCACAACACAAAAGGTCTCAAAGAAGCATAGTTAGGATGGGTGCCATAAAAACAACAAACCATGGGCAAGAGCAGTAAGAATAAGTGGCATTCACAGAAGAAAGAAACCTTGAGAGAAACCATCACTCAGCAATAAAGACCGAGCCTTCTCTGGTCAGAACATATTACAAAGATTTATCTACAGTGCTAGCAAGAAGATTAATGACAACTTCAAGTCAAACAAATATAATAAACTATACTTTAAGACCACAAGGGGGCAGTGATAGTCAATACAGACACAAATAAGGCAAATAAACAGCTGGACAATGGTTTTGGAGAACTTACCATCTGATGACATCAATTCGTCTATGAGATCAGAAACACCTGCAGATAATGAACAGCTATATTTATTATATATACATTTATATATATATATATCTATGTATATACTGTACATGTATGTATATTTTTATATAGATATAGAATATATACAAGCCACAGAAACATAAAATGTTTGTCCAAATGTTTGTCTGTAGGATGTCAAACTATGTGCGCTTTTACATGTATTAGCGTGGCTTTGAAGAGCGCACCAAGGAGGGAGGATTTTATTGTTAGCCTCTCCAAGCCTGCCTACCTACCATACCTTTATTTCTGTGAAAATAATTTAACAGTACCTGCTCTCTCCTCCCTCATTTCGTCCAGCATGGACTGCAGATCCTGACCCCCCATCTCTCTTTGATGTTCTTCAACAGTCTCGGCAACACCTAGAGACTCCTGCACCAACAAACACTGACTAACAGGGGACTCAATGTTGCATTCTAAAAAAAAAAAGTAAAGGTCAAAAATAACCATTATCAAATACTAAGATAGAATGTTCACATTTTCGTATACATGAAATTTAATTTTTATTTTATTTTTAATCGCAAAAAAGTATTAGCAATACGTAAACTAAGTAAAGTGGTCTGAATTTATCTTGTGTGGAGGGCGCAGGACAATAAAATGTTTTGTCCAATCATTGCATTCAGTTCTACTTGCCTGTCAAACTACATATTTGCATACCTCCGTGCACTACTGGAGAAGGCCGGGCTCTGAACGGTGGGTGGGATCTTATGCTTTTAAAGCTAGGATGTTATTTCTAGCCTCTCTAATATGGCCTACCCTACCTTTAACATTCAGAGGCAACTAAGTAATCTATTTGCTGTTTGTTCATAGTGGTACTTTGTGCATACCCATATGCACATCGGAGGGTGTGGAGGCCAAAGTGAGCTGGTGCTCCGCAGCTGGGCTTTTGAGATGACCATGCTTTAGATCACAGAGCTCTGCTGAGGAGATGGGGAACCTCTGCAGACCTGCTGGAGTACTAGGGGGAGTTGGCATGGCTGGGATGTCATCTACAGGAGGGACAGATACAACTAAAGGTTTGGAGCAGCTCGCCTCTCTGTTTATCAGCATCACCTGGATGGGCGCCAAGTGACTTCTTAAGTTCAACTGGTACTTTTTCTGACCATTGTGACCCTGCGTTGACAGAAAAAGCATAGAGATTCTAAACAACCACAGATGCATTTAAAAGCAAAGAACCCAGTTTCTGGCATATTTTTCCTTTCTTTGTTTTCCAGTTTTATTAATAAAGGTCAAAATGGTGCATGATCTCAAGGTGGGTTAAGCATACCAACTCAGGCACTGGAACCTCCAGTTGCGTCTCTGATGGTGCCATCACAGCTAGAAGAGTATCTCCACTGAATACATCACATATGTCCTCATGCGTCACATAGCTGTATGTATGCAGTGCTGAGGAACATACACAAAGGGCTATTGTTCTGTACTATTGTACAGAACAATACTATTGTATTGTTCATGCTTTTTAAGTAGACTGTTTTGTTGTTGTGTTTTCCCCAAAAGATGTCAACATGACATTAAAGTTTAATAACTTTAAGTTTAATCCCAAGAGGAATAACTGGTGGGGTGAGGGTTATGAAACTCTAGCATGAAGTGAAACAGACCACATACTGGAAAAACTAGACTAGGGCCACTCTAATACCCAACAATAACAGCACACAGTCAAAAGGACCGGAATAGAATCCACCATGTAATTAGCTGCACTCTGCTGACAATGGTGTGAGAAGAGCCCTGTTTTCTGGGAGTGGTAACTAACCAAGGAACAGCCCAAAATTTAAAACGTTTACTAAAGAGGAAACAAAAATCTGTCTAAAATTTTGGAAATATACATTGATTAAAATATAAGGATATCTGTGGCTAGAAGGGTCTTCATTCAGATGTCTGATGCTCTGTTGCAGACACGTCTTCTGCATGTCCAGCTCTCTCTCTTGAATTTCCAGTTCAGCAATATTTGTCTTGAGAAGTTCCACTTGCTCAAGAAATTCCTGAGGCTGGCAGCCTGTACTCTCTCCCCTATTTAAGATACAGTAGTATAACTGCTTTAGAAAGTAATGCATCTGTAATATAGGTTGATCAAAAAAAAAAAAAAAAACAGGCAAGAAAGCATACAACATAATATATACACACCACGTTATAATATATATATTACCACAAAATTACGAATGTTTAACAGTGTGACTTTCAACAATAATTATGTTTTATGTGTATACTCACTTCCACTGAATGGTGTTTTTAGTCTTTTTTTCAATGAGGCCAATGCCTTCCAGAACATTGGTGATATCATAGATTCTTCTCTTCTGTTTGACTGCCAAAGTGTCTGCCGCCTTAAAAATAGAGAAAACACATTTTATTATTAGACCAGTAAATCTGAAGAGGAGGAAGTATTGGAAGGACGTCTGGTTTCAAATAACTCCGTAGCATTCAAGCATTCAGGTGCCATCATAATAAACACAGGAGATGCGTTAGTGCCGCATCGAATCAATGTACTGGAAATTTCCCTGAATGTCTTCATTCTTTGTTCTGGTTTGAATGGGAATTTTAAAAGTAAAAGAAACAACAGAATAGTTCTATAAAAGAACCGCGGAACATTCTAAAGTCTAAACTTTGTCTATCAAATTCTTTACGCTCGTCTACTTTAGTGCCTCACTGAAGCGTCAGGTAACAAACACCTGCCGTGAGGGAAAATTAGGGGCTGCCATATATCCTGTTCATAAACAATCTCTTACGGCATTTTTACTCATTCTTTGGCCATTATTAAGTACTTTTTTGTGTTTAAAACGCGTTGTGTTTTAGAACGAAGGTTTACTCAGGTAAAACAATTTCTTTGTGTGACTTCTGACTAACGTCCTGTCAACTTTCATTCATTCCTATCGTTCAGTTATTCATTCTTTCATTCATTCCGTGTTTGTATTGTAACCCACCACTTTGAGATCCAGCACTCCGTCTTTAGCCTCTTGAAGCAGGGTGACGAACCTGACTGTGAGGAGACCCAAACTCTTCTCATGGCGAGCCACGGACCCGTTCGGTGTCGTGTGAGGGAAACTCGCGCTGTCTGACTCAGCCATGCCACTTATATCCCCCGGCTTTAGGGATGCCTTTAAAAAGTTCCCCTTGTCTCGTTTAGAAGCGTGAAGGTTGGCCTTCATTTAGTTAAGAGAGGGGGGGCAAGAATCATCTTTCACTTTATTTACCTCAGGGCAAAAGTTCTACTGATGCCTCGAAGGTTTTTAAACGAGAGGAAATGACGTTGTATTACCGTTGCTATGGAAACGTCTCTGCTAGTTTGCTCGTGTGAGAGCTCGTCCAAAGAGTGGCACTACCGCCGTTTCAATTTTAATTAATTACTCAAAACAAACGGATACGAAGTATATCATAGTATATGAAATATACTATACATGATTTTATAAAGTATGCATTTAATAAAAAACAAGACAGTATTACATTAAAGTGCATTAAAGAATAGTGTATGGTAGAGTTATGTACCAGCAGACTTTACAAACACTTAAAATTTGCACAGTCGGTGCCATTTTGTAATTAAACTGAACTGTCATTTAGCAAATTTAATTGTATCGTAATGAAAGTTAAACAGGTCAACAGAGTAGGCTGAACATTTAGGAATACAATCATTTTAGGGCATGTTTATGTAGGCAGCCAAAATGAGGAGCAGACTGTAGTATACGTAACAAAAACGTGACTTAAAAATAAAAAGGATCTTCTATTTTTGTCTTTTGGTTTTGTAATGTAAAGGAGGTTAAAAGTCTTTCAGCACTTGTGTGAGGCTTATTTTCTCCTCCATTACCCTTTTATTACTCTCTGTTTCCTCAAGCAGCAGGCACATTTCCTCCTCCACCTGGAGCACCTGCGATGAAAATAAAAAATAAATGTAGTCTGTTCATGTTTAAACTGTTTTGAGGGAGAATGCTAATCAAGCAGTCAATCGCAGTATCTATCAAGAGATACAATCTACACGTGCTACCTGTATGAGAAAACAATGAGCTCTAGAAAAATAAATAAATAATCAATGCAAGACATCTTTGGCTTTAAAAATAATACTTTCTGATTAGCTTGTTTTTGTTTGTCATTCACGAGATGAAGAAGCTCAGCTTGATGGGAAGCCTGCAGAGATTCCAGCTGTTTATGAAAGGCATCGTCCACAGTGAAGTTTCTCCACCACCACCCCTAAAATACACAAAAAACACAACAGTTTTAATTCACATCATCTACACAATGTTAGCAAAAATAGGGCCGGCTGACCACCTCATACTTGTGTGCTCGTCCCTTTGTCCCTTTTATCCACCAGCAGTCTCTCTTTAGAATCAAATCCTCCATTCGTTTCACCTGTCCCTCAAGCTTGTTCAAAAGCACTGCTTTCTTCTGCCATTTTTTACTTGAGGCCCTACAAGGCAGATAGTCTTTCTAACAACACCGTAATGTCCCATGGCCAAAATTTGGGCTTATACAGTTTAAGGTATTACATACTGTTGATTTCAACTCAACTTCATGTGTCGTAACTGTCTCATACCTGTAGGTCTCTCTGACCTCATCAAGTTCCACCTCCTTATCTGCACCAGAGAGGCTGATTGCTTCTCTTTCTGCTATAACTGGCAGAGGCTGGATTTCACTTCTTCCTCCACCTACACACACACACACACACACATACACACACACACATTTGGGGCCTGCAAATACATCTTTTTACAACTCAATTAAAACACTTGGAAAGTTTTGCGGCTCATTTTATTAAAATTCTGACATTATAAGGCCTGCTCTGACATTCAAGTCATATCTCATTTCTTTGATATATTTACCCATAACATTCTCCAAATAATAATTATATTCTTCTCCTCAGTATGTTTGACTTTCTTAAATGGAATCTATCCCAACCTTTCTAAAACATACTGTCAAAATATTGCTCTTTTCGTTTTATCTGCAACAAGTAACTCTACCTCGGAGAAATGCATTGCTTCAATGGTAAGAGCCAAGTAAAAATCATCCTCAAAAGATGGAGCAAGTGAGGCTGTTTCCCAAAAGCAGTATGCCTCATACTGCTTTTGGGAAACAGCCTTATTTGCTCCATCTTTTGCGCCATCTTAGCCTGTTTCTCGGAACATCTTTCCTCCATAGCCTCCACCTCTTTGGCTGCAGCCAAACTCATTCCCAACAGGAAGCAGCCGTGATGCAAGGTCCTTCCTGTACGCCAAAGTTATGCAGTCAAACAGGTGCAAGCAGTTAAAGGAAACCGCTTCTTGGAAATGTCCTGTTTTTTAAACTCAATCGTTTTAAGGCAGTTACTCAATAGCAGTAAGTAAATTACTCTATGTGGTGTATCTTGTGTACCTATGCATCACCTCCCTGGAGTCCAATAGCTTATGCAACTGCTGTAGCTTCTTTGTGCTGCCGTGCTGTTGCTCAAGTTTTTTAACTTCCCTTTTAAAGGCAGAGGAGAGTCCTCTTCATCTAAGAAAATATAGTGGTTTAGTCACTTGTATTGTTGTTTACAAAGGAATATTCCATCTGAAAAATCTTTTTTAACTCTATGATATGTAAGTTGATAAATGTTAAATTGGTTCTTCTCGTAGTAACCATTGAACACATGCAAAGGTCAAGTATAAATATTCCATTGACTGATTTAAACTCAGTTCACAGAATTCAAATGTCAAAAAGAAACTGCATATCTTTTGCGGTTCAACCGAATGTCTATCCTGATATTTATTTAAAAGAAACTTTCTCCATTGATGGCGTCATTATTTTTTAAAGGTTCTCTGTGTTTTTCTCCATTTCATG
>JAZGTJ010003921.1:0-32973 GCA_036877575.1 Botia almorhae
ATAATGCAATGTAAGTCGCTTTGGATAAAAGCCAAATGCATAAACGGGTGTTGGCGCAGCTGATCAGTGCTCTAAAACTGAGAGCCAAAGAGTCCTGCACCTGGACATCAAGCCACAAAATATCCTCATTAACATGGACTTGCATGACATAAAGCTGTTGTGTTTTGATTGTGGTTCCTCTTCTTGGGTGTTTTGAGTACACCCCTGAATAGTTCCTGTTCACGCTGTACCATGTGAGACCAGCTACTGTTTGGTCCTTGAGCGTGACGCTATACAACATTCTGTGTGGTAAACACGCTATCAGAACCAGACGAGAAATCATTACAGGTAATGTGTGCATGCCTAAAAACCTTAGGCAAGATAGAGCAAACATTTCATTGTTCCTATAAGCCTAATTTAATCTTTTAACATTCTTGCCTGCAAATCTAGCTAGAGAGGTCATGGCAGTCATCCTTAGGAAAGAGAGCAAAGTCAATAATCAAATAAACTGTCATATTAAAATAACATGGACCAATTGATAGAAATTTACAGAAAGTGTTTTATAAATTATTATACTTGATTGACATGGATCTGTATGACCTTTTAACATTTACCTCTTTACACTTTGAGTTTAGAACCAATCATGTTTCTAAATGTGCTGATGCATAACACAGTGTTTTCTTTGATACAAATCTGGGCAACTGTTGATACTAAAATTAAACATGAGCTTTTTTTTTATTTTTAGATGTTTAACCATATTTTCTGTGAAAGATTTGGGAACCACATGTATAGCCAAAGCTGCCTATATTCAAGCGGAAAAAATCAGTCAGGGGCACAATTAACTTCCGATAAATACATGTTAGTTTATTATAACTCTCATATAATCTGTTGCATTAGGGTTACAGTAGAGTATTACAATATAATCAATATAAACATATGTATATATATATATATGTATATTACTATAATACATTTATATCTATTTACAATCAATACATATGACCAAAGACATTACTAGGGTACTGTACATAAAGACAACTCTAGAATTCACACTTTAGATTGAATGGGTACTAAATATAGAAGCATAAGACTCTTTAGTGAAAGTTTATGAGGCATTGGCTCATACTCTAAATGTTGCACTCATGCAACTCCAGTGTGTGAATCATTTACACCAACCTGGCTTCAAACTAATCCCAGACCTGCTGGGGGTTGCACAGTACAGTGTTCACAGTCCTAGTTCACTGTCCAATCTGCTGTGGAAACATCTTATGCATAGTTTAGATGTGCGAATAAATTCTGGTAGATGATAATGATACACCAGATGAAAAATGTGATATCTTGGCAGATTAGGAAGCAGTGAGAAAGTTTTGAAAATCAGGAAAAAAAGGAATACAACTGATAAATAGTAGGCACAGTTTTAGGTTGAATTGTAAATATTCATTAGTATATCATGTGACAGTTACCAAGGACACAATATAGCACAGAACTCTCACTTTCCCTAGCAAGCTTTTTTACCATAAAAGATAAAGAGGCTAACATGAACAAAACAAGGCTTTCAGGCTTGGCACAATGCCAATATTGCAATTCAAATATATAATACATTACAAACAATAATGTATACAATAAAAACGTTAATTCTTTTAAGAATTATTTTTTAGATTTCATATTGCTGGGAAAATGTGTGTTGTTAAGAGATAGATAGTGAAGTCTTATGGGCAGATATATAAATCTGAAATTTACATATTTTCTCTACACAGCAAAGGTTATCTTTGTATTTCAGTCTGTTCATACATACACTACCAATAAAACGTTTATGATCACTTGATAAATAATGTTTCTTATAATCTCTTATGATAAAAAAAGCTGTAATTACTTTTTTAGACAAAAATATAATTGTGGCAACAATTAATTGTTTGACTGGAAGTGTATGTAAAGAGACATTGTATTATGTTGTCTTACTAAAAGCTTGATTCAGGTGTAATTAAATACACAGCATAAAATCATGTCGAAAGGGAAATTTTTATATTAATCGCATGCCTTTTTTTAAACTCCCAATGTGAAGTTTCTGAGGTCAGAGAGGCCAAAACTTGCAGAAAAGCCTGTCAGGGGCAATTGTGGCCTATTGGTTAGTGAGTTGGACTAGTAATCAGAAGGTTGCTGGTTCGATTCCAGCACTGGGGGGTTGCAACTGAAGTGCCCTTGAGCAAGGCACCTAACCCCCAATTGCTCCCTGGGCACAGTAACGTGCTGCCCACTCCTCCCGGTGTGTGCGTGTTCATGACTTGCAGTGTGTGTTCCCTCCTCACTAGTGATGGGTTAAATGCAGAGGTCACATTTCAGGTATGGGTTGCCATATTCTGATGAATAGGTCACAGCTTAGAAAACATATTCTAAATAGCTGCTTGTTCAGGATGAAACAACGGAGTTTATAGTATATTTGCTCCCTGAGATGTCAGAGACCCAGAGGGCACAAATGTAATGATTAATGTACATATACATAAAAAACAAACACACAAATCATTAATAAAGGATTAGGACATTTAAATAAGTGGCCTCCTAACAGTATAGCTTTACATACATACAGTATACACACCATTCACAACAATCTACAATCATTCTTCAGTGTCACCCACAGCAGACAGTTAATCAGAGATCAGAATACGTATTTCAAGGGAAAAACACACAGTGACTACATCATTATTTGCTCAGTAGTGAAAGAAATGTAACTAAACAACAAACAGACACATCACCCTCATTTTACAGGTGGTATTGTGAACGTAATGAGCTGGACACTATAAAATGCAAAGAAAATATTTGGCCCTTCAGATTACAGTATTGTTGCATACCAAAATATATTATACAAACACACGGATATAAAAATAAAAGATACCATGTTGTGTTGATCACTGACTTTCTTTATAAATGACAAGGTATGAGAGATTGAGAGAAGAGAGCATAAGAAAGCAAGATGGAGTGGGAGCTTACGTATGCATATATACTAAAAAAATCATTTTAAGTGGACTAACATTTTTATACAAAATTCTCACAAACAGTGTTAACAACTACAACTTTACATTTTTTTTAGTAAATGAAGGTGCTTGTCTGTAAAATTCCCCACCAAAATGATGTTGTATTTGGTTGCCAGGGCATTGCTATGTGGCTGTGCTATGTGGTATTGTGTGTGGTTGTTTACTGGTTTAAGTCAAAAGAGACCACCTCATGTCTCAATGACATTCTGGTCCCAAGATATGTCACAGGTTTCTTCAGTGTAGATTGGTGTGTGGGATGTTTTATCATCTGACAAGGGAAAATCATTATTCTGAATACTGAGAAGTAATAGCACAGATCTGAAAGATATGAGGTATCATTCAAATCTGCAGTGTAAACATGCTGAATGAGAAACATGCTAAAGAGAAATACTTGGAGGCTTGTTCAAATACCTAACAGTAAGTATGATTAATACCAACAGTAATGCTTGCTTTAGCAAATGTCACTAATTAATAAATTACATGTCTGTTCCTCTACCTCTCTACACTTGGGGTTCTCAACAACACTGTGTGAGCTTGGTTTTAGCCAGGGCCATGGAAGTGGGGGCCCCTGGGTCCTTGGCCTGGATTCTGAGTGTGTGTTTTAATCAAATACTCAGTGAGGCCAGTGATACTGGCTGCAGAAACACTACTGCCTGATACGCTACATTATCAGACATTTTGTCTCCTGACTCAAAATCTGCATAATCGGGTGTTTCTCTGCATAAAGCAAACAGGGTTTGACTGAATTCAGGAGGGCCAGACATGGGCCTGCTAGGCCAAAGTGGGTGGGGCTGAATTACTAAAGGTAGGACAAGGACACCTAAAAAAGGACAAGACTTACGACTTGTTTCTACTCCATTCTTGTGTTTTTGATATTCCTGAAATTTGTCAGGAATTTCTAGTTTATTTATTCAACTCCCACTCCAGCACTTCACTGTTTGCCTGACTCTCAATTTCTCTTTCCCAATGCTTCTCTCGCTGGAGTGAACTACCTCCTCTCCTCCCTCAGCTATTCTCTCTCTCTTTCTCTCTCTCTCTCTCTCTCTCTTACATTCTCACTCTCTCTTTCCCAAATCTTCTTTTCCTCCTCCCACTGCAGTCTCTGGTTATGGAAGTTTTGTGTGATCTTACTCTCCTCATCTTCTTCCTCACTCCTGCAGTTCACCCTTTTTGTTTCTTTGCTCTCACTTGACCTGTTCTTTCCTCTCTCTTTGCTTTATTCTTCAATGTCCCTTTTGTCTCAGTTTCTGCCTCCATATTTTTTTACACTGTTCATTATGTATGTCCCTGGGCAAACTCTGTGACCCTTGCCGCCTCCTTTTGTCCTTCACCTTTCGCCCCCTGCTATGACCGCTGTCCTCAAGACTGCCAGGGCTCTCCCAGTCTCCTCCATCACTTCCCCACCCCTTCTGTTGTCTCCGCCCCATCTTTGTCTTTCCTGATTTCTGAAAACTGGATGTGGCATCCTGTTGGGTGCGGCGACGGGTCACTGCAGCCAAACCCGACTGCAGGGCTTGGGGTGAGGAGGAGATGGCTGTGACGTGATCACGTTCTGGGGTGAAAGGTTGGCGAAGACAGACAGACGGACGGACAGAGTAGAGAGAGAGAATCAAATAAAAGCAAAGGAAAACATCTTTATTAGTAACAGTTCCCGTTCACCCAACAATTTTAATTTATTCAAATGTTTACCCTCTCAGGTCATTCCAAACCCATGACACCTTTTGTCCTTGGAACACAACAAGAGAATTTTGAAGAATTGTATTGGTCACTGTTTTGCACTGTCATGCTATTGCAATTGTGGACTGAGGCTTTCAAGATTCAAAATAATGGATTCATAAACCATAAGAATATAAAATAATAAAAGTGTTCCAAACCATTTGTGTGCTACTTTGTAAGTATTCTGAAGCCATATGACACCTTTGTTAGAGAAACAGACTGTATCCTTTTAAAACTTAAAAGTCCTAATTGTTATCATTTCATGAAAATAAACAACCAGAGCAATTCTTTAACATTTTTAAAGATTTGTGTTTCACAGAATAAAAGTCATATCGGTTTAGAAAGACAACTTTCTTTACAAGAATGCCTGTATTATCCCAAAATTCTGTCATAATTTACACATCCTCATTCAAACCTGCTTGCTGTTCATTTTGTCCATGGAACTTCTCATCCATGGAAGAAAAGATTTTCAGTAAACAATAACTTCTCATTGTCACACAAAGCTGTTGTATGATTTCAGAAGACTTGTGGTATTAATTACTTTTATTTTTTGGTCTTTTGCTATTTTTTGGTCCTTGGAGCTTGAAAGACATGGTCACTAAAAATTGTTGTTGTTTGGAAAGATGGTGTAAGAATTCTTGTCTGTGGAACATAAGCAGATCACACCTTAAAACAGTTTAAAACAGTAAATAGTGCTATGAGGGTAAGTAATGGCAAAATAATTCAGTGCTTATGTTGTAGAAATGATAAAAGACAGTAAAATATTCTTTTCTACCAGTCAATGATGGTGTACAGAGTTATTGACAACCAATTACAAGCAATGTTCTAGAGTATTAAAACGTTACATTTGGGTCTTGTGTGATTCTCTGTAGAGAAGACTCTGGGGTCATTCTAATGGGCTCTATGCTTCACATTGTAAATCGATGATGACTCTTTAAAACTAAAAGCAAAGATGCTTTGAAATTCAAAATAAACTTATGCAAATCACAAAGCATAAAGTTAAAAATTAAACATAATATAGAGCATACAAATAGAATCCATACAAAACAATCTGTATATTTTTACTTTTGGATAAATTAAATTTCTAATTTTCAAAAAACATGCTATTTATTAACAATGTTAACTATTGAGATTAATTAAATATGTTTAGCTGTGATATTTGTTAAAAACAATTTCATTTTTGTAATCAATCAACAGCCATACAATAAAACAAAAAGTAATAAACCCTGGTTGGAAGTAAATTCATTTTATATGGAATTACCAACAAGAATTAGAGCTGTTTTTAAACCCATTACCTGTACTGTCACAGTCAATATCACAATGACTCCTAAAGAGGAATGAGGTGTTATCAACATACCAGCAAGCACAAAGATGTTCAGACGACAGAGAAACATGAGAAACATGTAGAGAAACAGTAAAATGGAGAACTAACAGGAACAGCTACCAACCGCGTATTTTCTGTCCTTCCAATCACATAGAAACATGGTTCGCCCAGCTTGGAGTTGGTCATACAGAGAGATAGACTGGAGAGCTCCACTGATAGAGGAGAAGCCAAAAGAATAAAAACAAGGCAGAAAAAGAGAAGTGTCAGGAGATAAGAGGGTCAGAGTGGAGTACAGGAGGTATGAGATAAAGCGAGAAAGTAAAATGGAAAAAAGTACATAGGAATGAAAAATAAAGAATCAAAGATATAAAAAATGAGTGCAGAAATTAGTGTTTATAATTAAAACAAATAAAGCAGTTTAATGAATAACAAAAAATGATGCCGAAGAGAAAAGATCCAAATGAGAAAGCAGAAAACAGTTGTTAGTAAGCTAACAGAAAGAGCAATTAATTTCCATAAATGGCCAAAAGTTGCTCTATAATGACTAATAGTATCTGTATTACAGTGACAGTGATAAATAATACATTATAAACATACAGATCTGATTTAATAGCCTCATTTGATGCTATGAATGTACAAACACCTTTGAGCACACATTAAGTGAACTTTATATACTGTGTTCTCTTTATGCTATATATATAAGTCTACATTAGTCTACAGTACAGTGTACTTAGACAAAAGATTAAAATTGAATTTATTTATTATAATCATTTTGAAAATGACCACCCCATGTTTTCAATGACATGTTACTAAAAACCTTTGAGCTCTTGTCTTACCGTAATCAGGGACATATCCATTGCCTCTCTTAAACACAAGGTGTATCCTGCTTCCTCCAGTTCTGATCTGCTCTACAGCCTGAGCGTGACTTATCCCTGCTGTACTGTCTCCATTGATCTCCACCAGCTGATCACTCACCTGAGCACAATCACAATCATGTACAGACTGTTATATATACATCTACATTAATTAATTAATAACAATATTAGATTACAAGATATCAGTGTGTCAATACACTTTTACATCTGCACTTTAGCAACACCCTGGCAACCAGCCATAACACTAGCATTGTGGCTTGGAGCTGATAGTGGGACAGTACCTATACATGAATGTCCTTTTGACTTCTGGTGATCTAAATCTAGGCCAACTATAATATTAAATAACCCTTACCCAAATGCTACCCATTTTCTAGACATTTTGTTCCCAAATATATTGCTAGGTGAGAAACACACCTGTATTTTGTGGCTGCGTGAGGCTGGTCCTCCCTCCATCAGCCCCAGCACATAGAGGCCCATGTTATATTCGCTCCCTCCTCTGAGACTAAAACCGAAGCCTGTGGGCCCCCTCTCCAGTTCCACACTGTAGTAACGTGAGGCATCCTGCTTTGTATGCATCACAGAGACAAATGAAGTTCATGCAGTTGCTGCATGAAGTTGCTGCAGTTATGTGTCTCACAGCTGAAGTAAAAGCACTGAAGTTTCCATTGTAGCTCACCTTCGGTTTTGACCGGTGAGATTTCTTGTTCTTATAATCAGGGTCATAGTCTTCTTGCTCTGAAGAATCTGACAGAAATGGAAGAAAAGCATGAGAAAGTGGAGAGTGAATTTATATTTTACTAAACAGTTTTTGCCTGCAACATTTCAGCTCAAAAACCTGCCACTTCTTCACAAACCACCAAGTTTAACCAGATCATAAATGTGTCTGAGTTATGTAATGATTATTATTTTCATTACAGAGTTCTTTTATAAATTAGCTTAATTTACAATTTAATCTTACTGTAATGACATAAAACACTTAATAGTTTAAATGTTATGTGTATGGCAATTTAAAATAAGTATGTATTCTTGAACCATACTATTGGGTTTTAAATGTAATTTTTGACTCCTAAAAAAGGTCCAGTTTTAAAATAAACACTATACACTGTAATTGACGTACGGGCACTAGAGCGTGGTACAATGGATAAGCGCAGTGTGTTTCCAGCTCTCCGCAGGATCTGAGCCAGCTCTCTGTGAGGTAAATTAACCACTGATCTTCCATCAACTGCCTCCAGCCGATCCCCAGGCCTGATCTGACCGCTGCGGGCCGCCGGGCTGCCCCTGCGTATTGTGACAAACCTGTGAGGGAGCAGAGATGCTGCTGCAGAGGGAGGGGAGGAGGAAAGGAGGAAAGAGAGAAAGAATGCTCAATCATAAATAATCAACTCTCTGTCATTTTCCTTCAATTCAGTATTTTATTATTCAAAACTATCATTCATAAACCTCTTTTTACCTTCATTACATCGTGTAAAAGAATAATTAGACAATATTACAGTATGTTCCTGCGAAAATCGAGTCAATAATTATACCTCTGATACACTGTCATTTCAATGGCACAGCTGAGAATTTGGGTATTGTGTTATAGAGAAAGAGCAAGGAAAGTTTAGAAAATTTAGAACAATCAATACTGTATTTTAATAAATATAAATATATTTCATGCAATTTGCATGTTAAAAACATGTTTTTTTAAAATCAATTTAATAATGAACTGTACGTTTTGATTTTTGTGTACATGTGTGTTATTGTATTACATTTTGACATATGGACATGTAAACGCATAGAATCACACAAGGTGAAGCATACAGATGGATTATATAAAAAATGAACAGTAGATAAAGATTCTCTCCAGAGAAGAAAGAGAGAGTTGATGGATAGTAAAGGCTAAAGGGGAAGAGATTTGAATGGGACAGAGAGAATAATTGTGAGAGAAAGATCACAAGAAGGAAATAATTCATCAGTAGGGCTGCAACTAAAATCCTCTCTCTGTCTCTGGATGTCAGACTCATTCCAGGGTGGCTTTAAAGGCATCTATCATTAATGCACTTGCTGAATCAGAGATTTTGTGACTGCTGTTGATCCTTTTGCTAAATCACACACTGAATGTCACATACAGGAAGCTAAAGAATTAAAGAGAATTAAAGGCTTTCTGTTATTAAATCACAGTCTGCTTTCACATTAGGAGTGAAAACTGGAATTGATGATATGAAGACAGGGATTAAAGACAGATTACAGACTATGGTATGGAGTTATAATGCCTGACATCGCAAAATGTTAACGCGTTAATGTTAATGTTAAATGTGTAACATTTTCATAATTTCATTCAATGTCACACAATATCAATACAATAAAATATCAATATCAAACTATAAAATAAACACAAATGGAAGTACATGTTATAATGAAAGTAAATCAAAACTATGCAATATGTTTTTATAATTTAAACATACAGTGTGTTGTGTACATACATACAGATCTATAATATTGGTAGAGATATAACCCAAAAGTCACATAGATATACTATAGGGGAATGAGACTACGTTTATATTCCTAACCTAAAGTCAATATGTCTGTCTCCATTAGTCTGTGCCATTAACTGACAGCTACAGCATGTCCTGTGCTGACCTACTTAGCACACACACTCATTCTTGGAGGCACAAATATTCACATGTCCACACACATTTAACTTTCTTTTCTTTCTGGGGATGAACCTCTGTGAGCAAGCTGCAGAGATGCAGAGGTCTTTACTGATGTTTAATGCCGACTCTCTTCGGCTCAAAGCAGAAGATTCATTTTAAGCCTTTTGATTTTCTCTCTAGCCCAAGGGAATATCTGTACAACTAGCATTAGCTTCTGCGTTTAACATGACATTGTATTACTAGGTTGGGCTGATGCCAGTGTAAGATCTGCCAGGGGGGTCTTATGCATTACAGTTCCTGCTCTTACTTGAAACAGTAATTGACTGAGACAACAATGTTAACAACCATTCAAATTTCATTTGAGGTTGACTGACTGCATGTAAAGCAGCATCTTAAATGAGCCATATTTTATTTTTAAGTTTTTCTCTAAAGACAAGATTTACTGTACCAACAGCAGCTGCAAGTTATTTCTCCATAACAATCTTCCAACCTCTCTATGACCCTTAGCGTTATACAGGCCGCTTGTGCAATTGCACCTTTAAACTTCTGTATGTAAATGAGCGCCAATATGATTGGCTAACCATATATACTGGCATAGTTTACAATCTATTCTGTCATTAATCACACATTTATCACGCTAAACAGAACTGTTGTTGACATGTCAACATGGGCAGCCATATGTTATGCATATTGTTGTGACGTGTTTAATAATAATAAAAATATATCTTAAAATGTCAAAAGCCTATAATCGGTAACACATACCACTATATCATCAATCTGCCTATGAAAGGCACTTACCCTTGCGTCTCTGGGGAGACTTTACTGTAATAAATGTAAATCACTTTAAATAAGAATTATCAGGACTCATCTGAAGGATTTTTTGAAGGACTTTTGTGACAACATGCCCCAATGGCGGTCACACTGCATTCTCGATTAAAATCTACCTTCATTTTACAGTTTATCCGCGCCTTAGCGTAGTGTAAATCTTTTGTGCTCACTTCAACAGCCATAAAAAACTATATAAATGTATATTTAATAATTTATACATTGTATTTAAACAATGTATCTTATAAGGCATAATGCATAAGTTAATAGTCCATAGTACATATATAGATATACATGCTATACAGGATACCCAAAGTACAGTGTTACATCTGCTCTGTGACTTTGTGCTCTGTGCTCTGAAATCACTAATAAGACAATCTGTGGTGCTGAAGATATGACGGCGTTTGAGAACAAGTGGAAGATGACATCCGTAATCATGCCTGTCGCTAAAAATAATTTGTTTTTATACAATAACACATCCAGTGTGACTCATACAGATTCTGTCTGTGGAAACACTTGATCACTGAATGACGGATGTGACTTTGTGTGTGTGTGTGTGTGTGTGTGTGTACAACAATCAAACCCAATTATCATTTGTTCTGTATTGTTTCCAAGACGACCTACATGTACATTTGTACATGACTAACATGTACTTCCCCCTCCATCTGTTTGCTTCCCTCCCCATTTTTTCCATCTCATGTTACCTGTCACTTTTCCTCTTATGTCTCTTGATTATCCATCCATTCCCTTCATCCCTCCACCTTTTCATTTACAAATAAGCCCAGAGATTGTGCAACCAATGGTGTGAGTTTGGACTATCTGTTGGGCCGACCAATGGGAGATGTTAGGAGCGTTTGGGTAACCTGATTGAAAACAGTTATATATTCCCTTTGGTGTCATTTCAAGTGGCATCAGTCTGAATCACAAAAAAACTTCTTCCCATTCTCCATTTATTGAACAGGTAGCCTGGTTCAAGCAGGTTATCCAGTCCCAAACTCAAACTTGGTTGAGCCAAAGCTATTTTGGGATTAGCATCTATTTTCCGGTCTTGAGAATAAATAACTCTACCAATGTTTTACTTACACATGAACATTCAACTCAAATTAAAATCAACTTATGAATGTTGAATGTCAATTTATAAAATATTTCCGTGATCCTCTGTCAAAATCTTTATTCCTTAATTAATCACTAGTTTACATATTCACTGTCAGCTGATTAATGACTGTTGGAAGGCTGGTCTAGAAAATGCTGGAATGTTTCAATCCATAGTTGAGTAACAGTTTAGCATAGGTTGAAAACCACTTTAAAACAACTTTAATAAAGCCAGCATCAGAAGTTTTGAGGTACAGTCCTGCAGTGTGACGACTTCAACAACAAAGTCAAAGTCAAATCAAGAAACAAGAGTTTTTCTGCAGGTGTCAGTTTCTTGCCAAGTCAACTGTTCATTCATTCTGACAAGCAACAATCGTTAAAAAGACTAAAAACACTTACAGCGTGTGCCTGGCTTAATTTATGGATGTCTGTACACATTAAAATGGAATTGTACTTCACAAAAATACACTTTAGGAATGCTGCTCTGTTGCGATTTGCTTTTGGTAGCAGAATTATTCGACAATCTGATGAAACACAATTAAGTACACACAGACTCTTGCATGCACTTTGCTGTCTTAGCCTTGATTTCCTGGATAAGACCACCTGGACCACCTTCAAGTAAGCAGTAAGCTATGGGATTAAGCTGATCCAGGCGCTTTTAATTTACAAGCACAGACACACATACACAAAAATAAAGCTGCATTTGAGCTTCAAAAACCTAAGCAACACAGATGGAAGTTTGTGTAATAGTCAGTCTCTGTTCATCTTCATCTTAATAAAAGTGCTGTGCAGCTGCAGTGTACTGGCTGACAGTCTAACACTATTCACTCCAGGAGACTGGAGCTGCATACTAAGATACGACACAGACAGAGTGTGTGTGATGCTCATTATGAACTCGTGCTCCACCGCTGCAGTAGTTTTTCACAGCACCACCAACGCCTCTAAAACTGCAACATAATCATGCATTGTTCTTCTGCTCTGTAATATCCTGTATTAAGTCTGTATGTATGAATAGAACTAACAATGTTTATGCTTAGCTACACTAAGCACTACAAAATGCATGGCTGCACTTAATGCAATAAATTGTGGGATATCCAAAGCGTATTCCACACAGAAATATGTTTAGTGGACAGACAAACTGCTCGTTGCACAATACCACATAACACCTGGACAGAACAGTATTAATGCTAGACTACATCATTACTAAGAAAAGCTTTTCTGAGTTAACTAAATTTAGAAATTGTTATTAGTTTTCCAGTGATTTTCTTCTTTTTCTTGATTTGTTCTTGCTGTGAACAGGCCTTTAGAAGGCTCAGGCATTTTCAAAAAGTCCAGACAAACACAGTCACACACATGTGTATTGGTCACTGTGTTTTCATGTTTTATAGGGATATGCTATAGATGTAATGGTTATTATAATTAAACAAACTGTATATTCCATCCCACTACAATAACCCTACCCCCAAACCCAACCATCACAGAAAATTTTCAGTGATTTTAAGTTTTCAAAAAAAGATTCTGTATAAGCTTGTTTTGTTACGGGAACCTGAAAATGTCCCCACAAGGTTAAAATTGACCCGTATTACTATACTTGTGGGGACATTTTATATCAGGACCACACACAGAGGCACAAACACACACACAAATACTGCAGTCTGCCGGCTTGGGGCTTTGCACACTCTATTTCTAGAACTAATACTCTACAAAGGATTTGCTAATAAGTGCAGAACCAAAATTCATTACCAACAAAAAAAGAAAACACTAAAACATTGCCTATAAAATATCATACACATCAAGAAATGGATTCTAAAAGAGTTCGCAAAACCTAATAAATAAATTTGAGGCCATATTTACAAATCATTAGAACAAAGAATTGCCACCATTTAAGCAACAGTTATAATATTTGTCGAAAATATATTATAAATAACTACTGATATTATATATATGATATGATCTAAGAGGAGGTTCACGCCTCAGTGGTTGAAAGAACAGACAAACATATCTTGCTAGTTAATGAACAGAAGTACATGTTCAGCAGATGTGCAGATATTGTAGACGGTACAGTGCAGTACTGCTATACCTGAACAGACAGCCAAAAGCACAATGAGCTTTACCACTCTGTCACAATACTAACTATAAACAGCTACACTTTTTTACTAAATCTACATCCACTGCTACAATTATGACAGCCATAAACCAACATTAATCAAATAAAGTCAAAAAGACAGAACCCTCGAAAACAACTACAAAAACAAACTGTTGTGCGAAACTGTTTCTGTATATGATCTGATATTGCATCTGAATATTAGAACAGAATTACACACACATACAAATATAAATACACCTCGATGTTAGATTATCAATACAGTTAGAATAACAATTCATAGATCAATTTCAATATAAATTATTAAACCATTTTAATCCCATAATAATTACCTATTAACAATCAGCATAAGAAAAATGTGATGCTAGACTGTTACCCATTTAATAACACAAGAATGAATTCAAGAAATAGAAGAATATATATATAATTACGTTTGGCGTCCTTCACACTTTTCAAGGCTGACTGCAGTCTCTCCAGCATGGCTTGGTGTGTGTGTGTGTGTGTGTGTGTGTGTGTGTACGTGTGGAGGCAGGGTCCCGGTCCTGAATCACACGCTGTTTAAATCCCAACACATGTGAGAGCGATCACGCAGAAAGGTCATAGTAAAAACAAATGGAGGGTGTAAACAAACAAACAAGTTAAGAACACAAAACATGCTTCAGTCTCGCTTGGCGAGCGAGCAGCTTGCTGTAGCAGATTCATTTTCCATCTGGAGTCAGTGAATGAGAGAGAGGGAGAGAGAGAAAGAGACAGGGGGGACCTAGGCAGAGAAAAGGAGGGAATAAACAGAGATGGTGAGGAAGGTTTGTAAGGGAACGAGAACGAGATGAACGATTTAATCTTTGGCCCACTGCAGAGCAGGGGGGTGTGCCAATCCTACATGCTCATATGTGTAACCTGACTTTAGCACTGTTGATGCATGCTGCTTTTGCCATTGTTTTCATCATGCCAATAAAATGCTATTTGGTGACATTTCAACAATTGCATTTAATTGTATATCAGTGCACAACCATGTTAGTAGTTGTCTTTAAGCATACAGTATGACTATCCAAGTTCAGAAAAGAATAAACATTTATTCACCCACATGTGGAACACACATTTTTTGTAAATGTGTGTTTAAAAAATTAAAACAATTTTCTTGCTATCTTGCTAAAAATTACATAGAGACAGTGGCTGTCAATCTCTTAAACAGCAAAATAAAATACATTTAAATTTATCAAAAGCTATAAGTTTAATACAATAAACAAACCAAAAACGTGCTTTATTTGTACTTTATTTGTACTGGGACAGTCCCAGTACCTGTTTGCCCTCATTATATGCAAAAATGAGGATACTGCTAAAAAAATTGTCTTGCATGCAATGAGAATATACTGCACAGGGTTTAGAATGATGTGGGTCATTTTTGGGAGAACTGTTCCATTAAGAGGTCATCTAGTACTGACAGAACTATTATAATCAATCTTATCGATTCCTTTATTCTGATTTTGTTTGCACACATTTCCTTCTCCTCCCATCATTCTCTCTTCTGCAGTTCCTCTGCTGACATTTCTTATACATCAACTCTGCTTTTATATACTTCTATATTTGTCATATGTCATCATGGCATTTTACGCTCGTGTACACACGTGTGCGCGCAGACACGCGCACAGTCTCAAGGCCAAATCTGTTTTTTTGCACAGAGCCTCTGCACACAACCTCCAGTCATGTCACCAGTGACCCAATAACTTTGCTGCATGTGTACACACATGCACACAAATTACCTCACCTCAACATCTTCAAAATATATATTTTTAGAATTTTTACCACATGATAGAAATAAGGTCATGACTTTTGACTAGCTGTGAATGCCAAGGCTTAATGCAAGGCTCTGTTCTGCAGAGTTCAGTTTCAACTGTAATCAGACTTGTCAGTTATTTTTAAGTAATTCTGAAGACTTGATCAGCATGTTTATAGCAGGTGTGGCTGAGGTAGAGCTGGAGATAAGCTCTGCATGACACTGTCCTACAGTATTGAAAAGCCTTGAAAATGCTGTAAAGACCTGGCTTGGCATAGCACAGAAGCTAACTGCAAGGTCATGACCAAAACACCTTATTTATCATTCAGATATGAAAACACATATCCAAGCAGAAATCAACACATCAAGCATCGTTTCAGAAAGGGTTTCTATAATAACAGTGTGAATATCACAGCAATGAAACTATAGTTCTTATAAAAGTGCAAACTCTTATTCAAACTCCACACTGGTTCTTGAAGCCTACAAACAAAATCACAAAAGTAAACACAAAGTGGTTTGTGAGAGCTTAACATTGTGAGAGCAAGTCAGAACATGCAAAAAGAAGCATCTCTCATATCAATATACAGAGATACAGCTGTGACACTTGGGACAAGCAGTTTTTTAGATGCTCAGGCTCTAAGTGAGAGCCATGGCCTCAATTAAAAGCAAAGAAACACTGAGCAAAATTAGGTCATTGTGGGCTTAGGTAAGGAAGAGTGGGAGGGATAAGGATGGGTGTGTGAATCCAGGCCTGTGTGTTAGCAGGACTTAATGTTTCATGTGTCAGTCAGCAAAGTTAACAGAGCTGGCACAAAAAAATGATGCATATAACACAGTCTGTGACCTTTTTACTTTTCTAATGTTTTACATTTAAACATGTCATCTAATATATAAATTTAAGAAGGGTAGTGTTGTCCCAAACTGAATATTTAGGGTGTTGTTGCTACACAGTATTCATTGTTTCTCAGATAAAAATGCATGCATTTGCAAATGTTTCCCTTAGACAGATGTCCAAACTATAAACAACTTGCCATGCTTTGCTGTTAATGCATCAGTTTTGTTAGTTTTGCCAAAACTGATCCAACTCTTCAGCTCATTCCTTAATGGCTTGAACAAGGTGTGTCAAATAAGACATTAAAAATGTGCAGTGCAAGATTATTTCAGGACAAGACTAACCACTGCCACATGCCTACAACATCAATATTAAATCTTTATAATCAAAAATGAATCAGCTCTCTCTAGTTTATGTGAGGACCTCATAACAAATGACTGGATTGTGTGAAATATTTATAATCGAAGGTGGTGGGGAAATAGTGATGACGTGACATTGGCACTGAATTAAAGATACTAACCTTTGCCATTCTCCAGATCCTGAGAGGCAATAACGAATCCAAATCCTTCACCTGACTTCCTCTTCAGCTCCACCTCATACCCTTGCAACTGTGTGACCTGTTCTTTCTCCTCCATTTTTACTCTGGGACTGAGCGTTGTCCCGCCTTCCTCTGAACTCATCCAATCCCGTGGCTCAAGCGTAAGTGTGACAGGTACAGAATCCAGGAAGCTGGTGCTTTGAACCAATGAGGAGCGCACCAGTGCTGCAGAGGGTGGGGTAAGAGAGTTGCGCACTAATGGGGAGGAGTCTATGAAAGGGACTTCAGAGTCAGAGGCGGAGCGTGGAGGGGGAGGAGTTAGTCGACGCACAGAATTAGGGGAAATGGAAAAATGTGTGGGACCTACAAACAAAACGTGGAGACATAAATTGACATTTTCAAACAAGGTATTACTAAAACTGCTAGTATTTTTTATCTTTATTTGCTGAAACTTTTTTTTAAATTCTAAAATTAAAAAAATCACAAATTAACATTATTTTAACATCTAAATTTTGGACCCCATTCTATGTGAAGTAATGGCTCAGTGTAAACTTACCCCCTCTGAAAACTATCAGAATAACCTCCCCTTTTTTGGTGTGTTCCTGTAGAATCCTTTGGACCTTTAAATAACATAAAAACATTACCGGATGTAGACAACACAAATCTCAGGCCAAATACTGCTCTTTTACTCTTTACCTGTGCAAAACTGAGACTCTGTACATCCGCCCCGTTGACCTTGATGATGGCATCTCCAGGCTGAAGTCCGTTACACTGTCTATGGTCCCAGACCTTCTTCACAAGTGTCTGTCTTCCTCCATGACCCCCCGCAGTGATACTAAACCCCAAATTGCTCCGCCTTTCACATTTTGCCAAGGCTACCTGAACTAATTCCCCATTTCCAGGAATACCACTGCTGATAACAGCGCTAATTGCTCCTGGTGATGGGATGCTGCTGTTTGGACTGCCGCTGCTGGCGCTGGCTGTTCCGTTGAAAGTGAAGTAAGGCCCATCTGAATGGGTGCTGTTGGCTGGGGTCAGCAATGCATGCTGGGGTTTTTGGAGGTAGGAGTAGCATCTTCCTCCTCCAGGGGAAAAGGAAACAGGGCTGGAACTTATTTCTGTGTATGGCAGGGGCATTCGAGATATGGGAGGTGTCGGAGTGTATGAGGAAAGGTCACTTTCAGAAGACTTAAAATTGGAGTATAGGCGGAGAGGAGGTGGAGTGGACAAAGAGTTGTTATTGTGGTTTCGGATATAAGAGGCCCTGTGAGGATACAGAGAGAGGCAGTCAGCCACAGCAGAGCATAACATACTGCAAAACTCATTTTCTTGTTGTTTTACAGTAGGACTTTTACAGTAGAATTCTTTTTTGGTTGAACTATCACTTTAAGAATTGGGTCACTTTACATGTGATGCATATTAAAGTGTTGTAAAATCAGTGTTCCTTGTTTTAAGAATACATTTTTTTAAAAATTGCTATGATTAAAATAAGAAAATTATATCTGCCAATTAACTGTAAACATATAATTTAAAAGCAAGCCTTAAAAGGCCAGTTAACCCAAATTTGACTTTCTTTCCCTTGTGAAGCACAAAAGATTATGTTAGGAAAAATAATTGTGGCTGACAGTCTCGGTCCCCATTCACTTTCATTGCATTAAAAAAAAAGCTGCGTTAACATTTTCCCTTTTGTGTTCCATGTAAGAAGGAAAGTCAAGCTGTTCTGGAATATTTTAGAATGTTTAGATGTTTTTACTGGAAAACAAGAGAATAATTCTGATTGTGAAAAAAATGCAGTACAGACATACCACAGCAGCAACAAACAAACAGTTATTTCACCTCTGTGATCCAATTGCAGACACCACCTCACTGTCACTTTGGCTGGCCAGATCTGCATTTTGTACCCTTCGAATCCCTCTTGAGGAGTGTGGCGGTCTCAGGAATCCTCTCCCATATCCATTAGAATAGGCGTTTAAAGATGGAGGTCTTGAGGGTGAGGCAAAGGGAGATGAATTACCATTAGCATCCAGACTCAACCTTGAAGCCCGTACTCTGAGATTTCTTGAAGATTCCCTCTCAAAATCAGACCACGCTAGGCCATTGTGGTTGAGGTGTGGCTGACCATAAGGGAGAGGGGCTTGAGCCCTTGGTTGCGTGGTGGTCGGTGGAGGTATATGTAGTAACTGTGAATGGCGGCCTGGGGAAACCGTCATCTTAGGATACATCTTTGGACAGCCGTCAGAGTTAAAGAGCATGGGGTACCCCCTCCGCACCACAATGTCCACTGTATGACCAACTGGAATGACTTTCAACATCTCTACTACCTCCTTGTGAGAGAAGCCCAGCACACAGGTATCATTGATGTACACCAGAATGTCAGCTAGAAAATGTAAATAAAAGAGCGATACATGAATCCAAATTCTATTTACATTTATCTCAGCAAAGTTATACAAAAACTTAAATAAAACCGATAAAAATTCAATTGATTCCCTTTGTAGTCCACTCCTTTACAATAGTGAAGAATCTTGTATCTGATGGACCTTTTCCATTTGGGAAGGCAAAAAGCTTTTGATTGCATTTCTTCCAAAGTACTGCTTCAAGAACCACATATAAAGGACTCATCAGTGCATGAATTTGGACATCAAGTTTAAAATGCTTTTCACAGGCCTCTGTCAAACATACCTTGCTGGAGAACAGCATTTCTGGTACTTAGACGAGAAATGACATATTGGTCTTTGGAGCTAATAAAACCTGCCAATGTCCTTTACTCTGGTCAAGAGTCAGATCAACAACTATTACACCTACACCATCCTGTCATGGATGTAACTTTCCTGATACGTTTTAGATAAAAACCTCTGCTGTTTATGCCCAATGAAATATAGAACTCTTCAAATTTCATTGAACATGTTCACCTCCTGGTGACTTTGAGAGGGGACCATATAACTACATAAAAATCATAGCACCTTTTAAAATATCATGCCATACATTTTTTAGCACTTCTCAGAGGTGATCTTGGCTTGTAGGGCAATTCATATAGATCTTGCTATTTAATTATTTCCACATCAACTCTATACTGTACCTAATATTTTAAATGTGTATTGTTGATGGCTTAATCAATCATTAATGTCCAGTCCTTCTGTTCTTTGCCCTATGCCCTTTTTCTTCTTATTTGCTGTTTCTCCATACTGAGTGATTATCATGCAAAATACTTACATTATTCAAAACTAGCACATAATCAAGTGTGCAGGAAAGGACATATGTCTCTGGCTATTAGGATTACAGAAAGATCAAGATACACCTTCTGTAGGATCACAGAATCACAACACTAATCCACAGTGGAAGAGAAAAATCAATAAAATAGAAAGACAGCAGCAACCCAATGACAAACTATCCCTACTGTCCCTGTAGGTATCTTGCAAGCATGCACACTGTGGAGGGAAATTTACTATAGGAATTAATGTTATTTGGACTTACTGTCTGCATTATTTTAGCACCTTATTCACTTAAGTAATTATGCAAATCATGTAATGGCACAAACACACCTGAAAATTAGCACACTGAATGCAATTTGCATAGCCAATTCTCCATCATGCAGCAGGATACAACAATCTGCATTTTTAATGCAATTGTGCAGCATTATATTATCATTATGATCTACAGTAGACAGCTGAATTGGCTCTTTGAAATGCAGAAAGTGCACTTGTCAACACAGGATGTGTTTCTGTTATAATGCTCTCATCGTTTGATCATTATGTCATAAATTACTGCAATGCAGAATATGTTCATTTTTTAAATTGACTCCTATTTTGTAGCAGGCAAATACTGCTGACTTTTAATTGAGGCACAATCTATAATAAGCCTAATTAACATGAGAAAGGAAGCATATTTCACTTAATATGAAATACTTAATGTGCAGAGATTTTTCACAGCAGATAGTGGCTGGCTAAGATGCTGGTTAGTGATGATTTGCTGGTTAGTGAATATGACAAGAGTGACAATGAATTCGCCCTGTGTGCAGGGACAAATCATCTTTTCATTGCCACCTATTTGTATTTATCACAGAGGAATGAATATGTTACACATCTATTAAAGTTTACCATTTTTAAGCATTTTCCTTGAAATAAAAGCATAATCATTCTCTGGCAATTGTCTCACAATTGTTTTTCTGTGATTTTCAATTACTTAAATTCCCATGTATTCCTCACACAAAGCTACTGTATAACTTTAAAAGATTTAGAATATAGTGCATGTGCCATGTTGACTATTTTGATATCCTTTAAGAAGCTTGACAGTGCAAGATATAATCTACATTTGTTTTATAAGGAAAAGAGCAGCTTGAATTTAACAAAAATCTAACCTTTAACCCTTTCTCCTCTCTCCTAACAGGTATCATTTCTATCAAGTATCAATTTTGCAATCTTGGCATCTGTAACTGTGTATAGCTGATGTTATTGCCTCCTTGTGATTTATCACTTCATTGTTTTTCTCACTGGATAAAAGCACCTGCTAAATGCCTAAATGTGAATGTAATAAATAACGCCATTTGAGTTCCAACAAAAAAATAATGACAGGATTTTCTTTTTTTTGGAATCCCATTAATTTTCATCAAATGCTGTGGATAACAAAGTATACTAAACAAATAAGTAAACAAGTAGTGTTTGTAGGCAGTAAAATGGGATGTGGGCGTTTACCAGTTTTAAGAGTGGAAGGTCCCCCAGAAGTGATGCTGTAGATCTGCAGAAACTCCCGTGGTCTGCTGCCACCCACAATGTTAAAGCCAAAGCCCCGGGCACCCTTCACCACACAGGTGTGAACAGAGAAGCCCCTCAGTTCACCTGGCTGATCTGTAAACTCTGCTACTACAAAGCAAAACAAAAACAGGGAGAAGGTTTCAGAATAAACATGATCCTTGACTGACAGCCAGGCATGCTGGAAACAAAGTGTAGAAAAAGTGTACTGGGGGGGCATTTCTGACATTAAAAAGTGGAAACATCTGAAGGAAATGACAGATTCCACATAAAAAGGAACAGATGGTAAGATGGGCAAACTGTTTAAGCACATCATGTCAAACAGATCCAGGCATTAGACTAACACATGGCACTCCTCTTAAAAACGTAAAACATTTAAGCAGGCATTGAATTCAGTCAAAATGTCATAAAGCACATCTCTTTTGCTAAATCTAAAACGTGTATATTTATAGTGCCCTCCAAAGGTGGTAAATGTATTGCATCTCTTCCCAACTGACTTTTCATTACTGTACATAGCCGCACCACGAGTAGTTGATCTACTATAACTTAACCAAATGTTTATATATACTTATACATTTATATATAAATATACTATTTATATATACTATATATACTATATACATATACTATATATTGTATATGTATTATATACATTTCCTTACAGAAAAGATGCGTGAATTTCACATGGGTTTCCCATGGAAATAAACATGGGATTCCCACAAAGATCCAGAGTTCCAAAACCTCACATTTCATGTGTACATGTTCAAAACACATGTAATCAGGTGTGAAATGTGTGGTTTTCTTTGGTCCAACGAGCTTCTAAAGGTACCTTGATGTTTTATAAAGTCTAATGAAAATTTAGACAGCAGAAGAGTTTACAGTATTTGGAAGTACATAAAGTATGGAGACGCATATATCCTTTGTATTCTTTGGAGAGTCGAGTTGGCAGGTACAATATTGCTGCTACAGTGGAAGTGATTTATCTTGCCATATTTATCTTGCCTTCTAGAAAATAAATGATTAGCAAAAACTCATCTTTCATAATGATGATAAGCCCAAACACTACAAATACAATCAACACCTCCTTACACTGAAGCAGCGAAGCAGATGAGACACTGTTGGAAAGGCCTGAACACAAGTAACTGAAGCTCTGTGATTTCATTGGCCACAAATCTAATATGATTCAAAACACCTTATATGTTTATTGTCTTTTTGTGCTATTTATGTTTATTTTTGTATTAATCTAAAAGTTATACAAACACCATTGTAACTGCTCTCAGTGCAGCCGGATTATAGATAGTCCGTTTTGCATTGCTTCTAAATATTTATAATAGTTTTTGTATCTAAAACAGTTGTATGACCTGAACCTTTAGAGAAATGACATGGAAAAAGGGGACATCTTAAATCACAAACTTACATTCAGTCATGGAAATGTTCTCTCTGCTGTGGGTGTGACGGTTACACCATGAGGATGACTTCAAATGATGGCTGCAGGACAAGCATACAACACAAGATGTCAGTGTTCTCACACAGGGCAAAACACACTACATGACTGTAGACAAACACTTGGACACACTTGTACCACCACATTGAAAGGGATAACACACCAAACAACCTTTTTTAATTACTGATGGTCTCTGTCTTTCATGCAATTACAGTGAATGGGGAATGGGGTGATACGTATGATTTGTGTGCTATGGTTTAAGTCTTCTAAAGTTATATCACAGCAAACTAGAACATTCTTCAAAGTTTCTCCTTTTGTTATATGGAGGACAGAAAATTATGCAGGTTTGTAATGACATGGATATATTTAAATAATTTCAGAATGTTATGGGACTACCATATTAAATTGATATGATTCATATACTGTTCATTAATATTCATACTCGTTGTAATAGGGATTCCCTGAGTCGCTGTACATCATCTCCCAGTTTTCAGACCCTGTCACCTGTGCACCTCTACGGGGCCCAAAACCATTCTCCAAGGCACTGCGGTCTGCTCCCCTGGAACTTCGTGATTGGCTGGAGGATGAAGTGGGGGCGGGGGCACTGCTTGCCCTAGCCGAACCCCCTAAAACACCAACAAAGAGAAAACAAGAATAGACTAAAAACAGGGCACTGACTCTACTGTCTAAAACTTGGCATTAACTGAATTATCATTCCAAAATTTTTTATTAAATTGTTGATGGGTTTACTTTTCCAATTGAATGCAGGATTAAATGAAACCAGCGTCATGCATCACTATAAGATTCTATTAGGCTGCCATTTTATGTAAATTGCCACCTACACACTGAATTAATTTACAATTGTCACTCCTATTCTGATTGCTTAATTTCATTTCGTACATACAGAGTTTAAATATTAATGGGAATGACATCTGACAACTGATACTGACAACTAAATCGTGATTAAATCGGCATAGTTTCTTTAGAATCAAACTGAACAAATAAATAATAATGACATTTATTGAGTGTGTGTCTGGTCAGTGTGTTTGTGTGTAATGTGTTCGTTTTCCACACATATTCCTTACAGTTAAAAAGCAAAAACAAATTTTTAATGTCTTCTTAAATTCATTGTTCTCATTTGAAATCAAAGGAAATTGCTTCAGTGACAATTCTGAAAGCCAAGCAGGGTCAGCATCTAATAGACAGAGCAGCACATTTAATCCATAGAGACAGATCGGTATGTAAACCTCCTATGTTGACTGGCTTCATGTCAGGTTTTGATCAATGTCCTGTCATCTATGTCACCACCCATGGGGTGAAAAGACCAAAAGTGCACAGACAGTCAAAACCCAAGTGAAGTTGTGAAAGAGTTGACGGGACAATTTTGGTGGCTTGCACTCTGACATGTCTTCTGACAATCTGTAGGTGTGGAATCAATAACTTTTCTGTCACATTTAGCATAACCTAGCCTTAAAAAACAACAGCAGTCTTATTAAAATTTGAGTTACTGTCTGACAGTCTCAAAACATCAAATCTATATGCTAATAATATACTAAATATACTAAACTATACTAAGTTGACAAAATTAGAATTTAGAAAGACACACTAAATGTTTCTTTCTCTCTTTCTCAGGAAACAGACCAAAAATATTGATGACATATTGAAGTACACAAAAGATCTACACACAGAATGTCCCTCCCATGCAACTGACTAATTGCAAATAGAAAATCATGGTTCATGGTCATGTCATTAATTAAGGATGTTAACACCTAACATCCTTTTCATGTGTGTTTTGCCTGTTATGCCCAACCGCCACCCAGTGTGCAACAACAAAATTACATCTAAATAACTCGATGCAAAATACAGCATACTATAATAAATATACAAAATTTATAAAAATTTATATTGTTCTATATAAAAGGACAAACCCTTCAAAACCCTTTAAGTTTAATAGGAAATGCATCAGCACAACACAGAAAACTGCCTTCATCAAGCGATTTCAAGAGATATTCATTGGTATTTGGTAACATAAATATTTATTTTAACTTGAATCAGCAATAAAGAATCAACTCTAGCACTTGTAAACATCAAAAGAACACTGTAAAGATTATAGATGGAACATGTTCCTTATTCACCAAAGCTATGATAAAGATATCTCCTTATATTGCTTGAAATACCATATGTGTATGTATAAAAAGAAAAGTGGACATGAAGATTTCCCCGCTGGGTTGTGAACATCTGCAACCTGTACACTGTATACTAAGGTAATTAGCATATTCCCACCAGAAACCCAGCTGTAAACACACACATATATACACACACTCTCTGGGTCATGGTGTCATACATACACTATATGCTTTAAGAACACTGATGCTAACCAAGAGAGGGAGGGATAAGACTAAAAATGCATACAGATGTTATTTTAGTGCTTGTGTTGGATATGTGCTAAATATATAATATTTTAAATGCCATTTGTTTGGATGTTCTGAATTACCTCAGCGACTGTGTCTGTGTTATCAAGTAGGTAGGCGGTAGTACGTCTTCAGCTGTCTATTTCACGTTGACCTGAGTATTCCTACAGTATAGTCTGATCTGACCTTATTCTACATAGCAAATGTGTCTGTCTACATAGGGAATGTGTCTGAATGATGGCCAGCTTCCTGGGTAAGCAGGATAATCAAAACTGTTTTTTTTACCCTTCACCAAGACAAAGCCCTTTATCTGCCTCTACACTGTACACATTCTCAAGGTCAAATCATGAACTCTCACTGAACTGGAAGACTGTTCCATAAAGGTAAATAGGAAAGGGCCGAGGACAGTGCCCTGGGTTGCCTCAGTATTTCTGATTTTTGTTCATAGGTATAGGCACATCTGCTTACATAACCATAAGCTTGTTCCTAAGTCAAACAGGTAAAATGGCCAGTCTGGAGTCTGAAAAAACGTAATCCTCATCAAGGTGCGAGCATTCATACCCTGTAGAGTATGTAGGTCAGAACATCATCCTGTCAAATGTGTGCCTGCTGGGCAAACCACAGTAGGTCCAGATGGCCTATGACTAGGAGTAAGAACTGTTTAAGGACCTCAACACCCTCATTTTGTTTTCATTGAGAACCTTTAATTTAACTGTGAAAGCTCTTCAAGGTTGGTCATTGTTCACTGCATTGTTGCTGTCTTTACTATCCATCACTATCCATGTAACTGTAACTCTAAACTGTGAGCAAAAACCATAAGAGTGTCCAGCCAAGACATCTGGCCATTTTATTCAAAGGTGCATATTTATTGTAATCTGCCTATCCAAAAAATAAATAACCTTTATCATATTCATGTGCTAAGAAAAGAAAAATGTTTAAGTGCCAAGAATGTGTGGGTATTTATCAGAGTATTGTAATGATATGAGAAACATCTGTTATAGTGCCTTGTTGTCCACACATTCCACTCAGAGTCAAATGTAAGAGGAAGGTAAAAAAGTAATACAGGGCAACAAATTTAAAATATAACAAACCTCACACAGGTTTGCAGTCTGCTCAAGAAGAAAGAGAATATGTTAGCGCTGACATCAGAAACAAGGCAACATGCAGTGATAAAAACAGCCATGTGTGCAATATTTTTAGTATAAAAATTTGGGTAATGTGTCTGGTAATGCTTTAAAGCATAAAAGACATAGGAAACACTGATCTTTGATGTGATTAAACAATTACTGTCACATGCTGGAATTTTTTTGGCATCCGTGTATCTTCTTGTTTTGGCAAGGAAATACTGCATTTCGCATTCAACTTTTACATCATTTTGATTGGTGTAGCATATATAAACATGTCCAGCCTAATAAAAATTTGCAATAATACCATGTATTCTGTATTTGTGTTATATATATTTTATAATATTTCTGTTTTCTGTGTTTTTCTTTTTATTGTATGTAAATATGCTGCTTTGAAACAATGCAACATTGTGAAAATGCACTATACAATAAATTTAAATATACAGTAAATCACTCAAAATGTCTTTAGTGATGTTTGAAAAAATGCGCAATCATTACATAAACCCTTAAAACTCAATATCCAACAACATACATGGGCTAAAAGTAGCACATTGAAGACAGCCATTCCACAACAAGCTAGTGACTTCAGACACACTCACACATAAAGTGATTTACAGTGACAAAATGACATCACAACGTCATTTATTTACAACAACATTTGACATCAGCGTCTGCTGGGGATATGATAAAGATGAGTTTACATAAAGGAGCAGTAAAGCAAAGCGGCAACTACCAATAAAAGCACAAGTGACCAGTGATGTAATCATTTTATGTGTGAATGTGCTTTTAGAGCATACCATTTAGAGAACAACATTTTAGTAAACCGAAGTATACTGAAGTGATATCAGTTACAGTAAATAAAACTTATTTACACAGAACCTTTTAAAACAGTGTTTACAAAGTGCTTTACAGAAGACATAAACAAACTTGTTTAAACAAGAAACTAAAGAAAATACATATGCACACATACAAAACTAAGAGATATCATGCAAAAACAGAAAACACAAATGCAGTACATGCATTTGAAAACACAAATGCAGTACAAAAATTAGAAAATAAAATGGATACATAAAAAATAAACAAGGAACAGAAGAAGAAAGTAAGTGCCTAGTAAAAAGGACCTAGTGTACAGGGGTGTTAAGTGAGTCACTCATACTGTAGGCTGACAAGGGATTCCACAGTTTGGGACCGTATTGACTAAATAAAAACTGACTTACCATTTTTTTGCTTGTTTGTTTCAGGAACAACCTGCAAGTAGCATGTCTATATATTTTGAGGCTTTTAATACATGGACTTTTAGTTTGTAGTTCTGTTCCTCTTTCCCCCTCCTAATTGTCTTCACCTGTGCTTTGCTAAAGGAGTCTCAAACAGCCAACCACAGCATCCAAGTGGAGTTTAATACCATAAACAAGGACCAAACAAGAGACCCAACTCAACCTAATACCATGTACAACCTAACACAAGAAACATGAGGACTTCGGTACACAAGGGTTACAGTGGATAAGAAGATTCAGATGAAAACTATCAGGAAGGAAACAGGAACAGAACAGAATTACAAACTAAAAGTCCACATAAATCAAAATTCACATGCTGTGAATCTTTCATCACGGTCACCTTTAGAAATTTCCTGTACTAGCATCATAGTTGTTAGCATTGCTTCTACACTGTCAGCTCTGTCGTTCTAATGCCAAACCACCTAGCATAAAACTTCAATTACATGCACCTGTCCTAACACAAACATTTGTGATCACATTACTTCTAACCTGTCTAATATGAGTCATTTTTGTGTATGCACAGCAATCCTGATAGGATGGTCTACTACATTTGCCAAGATAAACAGTATACAAAGAGTATACTGTGTATGGTATGAGTAATATCTGTTATGAGTATCACAACAGAAAGTCCTAAATCCCAAAAAAGAAAAGCAAAATCTTTTTAAATGCTTTATAATAACTAGGATTTAAAAATGAAAAATATTTTATTTTCATTTCTGAGATCGGGGACCATATCAAAGGTCATATGACGAACATAATAAGATCATATGACATCAGTGTAGAACACAACAGCCTGATGTCAAGTCTGATTTCATATCAAGCATTAGTCATTACAACCACACAGACCAGACCTGATTACTGCTCCTCCTACCTGACAGCCCCGAGTCCTCCTCGCTGTTGTCACCCTCCTCACCAGCTTTCTCTAAGTTGCTGAGGGACTTGCTACGGGTGTGGAATTTTCTCAGCAGGTTCCTGTGCTCCTGGTAGGTAATGGGGGGGCTATCAGGATTGATGTGGACCGGACGAGGAGTTCCATAGTAGTTCCCTAATCCAGTGGAGATGAGAAGAGGCTGGTCAGTTAGAGTTTCCAGGGACAGGTGTAAGTTTTGTAGCAGTTTTTGGTTGTATGGTCCTCTATTGTCCTCCAAGGTGTGGTTGCTGCAGCACCCCCCAGTAAATTGTAGATTGATATCGTGTACAGAGATGTAGTTGAACGTGTTGATATACACAACATGACTGAACTCCCATCAGTATGAAGATCATTAAAACCATCATCAATAACACATTTAATTAACATACACAATTTACCAAGAGTGATTCTAAGATGGGAAGGGGAGATGTTAAACCCCTAATCAGAAAATATAAACAATATAAGATATGATATAGGGGCATGTTTTTCTTTTAAAATGTGGGTAGCAATGGAATATAATAGACCAATACGTTTAGAACTGCAACCATTTAGAAATGTATGTGCAATTTTGCATTTGTGTTATGCTTTTAAATAGTATAAAAGCAAGTGGTTTACATTTAGTTGTCCAGTAGATTACCGATTTTACAGTTTTATATTTGGGAATACTTGATACATATTATATATCAGTAACACTTGCAAGCACAAAAACATATTTGTATCAAAACAGACCCGCATATATATTTTTTTAAAGCAGTATATTTTTTTAAATAACCAGCTGATTATCATCAGCTCTCCTTCCAGCTCACCTTCCACAAAAAACATATTCCCATGGCTATATAGTGTCCTTTGAAAAACACAACCGACTACAAAACCAACCTGATCTCATGACCCTGTATATTTGTGTGCTATGTGTATTTCACATAAAAAAATAGGATTTACATACTTATGACCTACGGCACGGATATGTTGTATAATATATTTCACAGTGAACCAATAGCTTTATTAGCCACTAGGACCAAAACAAAGGTTGGTTATCAAGGTCATCTTAATATCACATGATAACCCATTATACTGTCATTGTATATTCTTTAAATACATGAAAATCCTCCCCACTAAGAATAGAACCTTATACAGCTGGAGTAATAATACATGTATACCTTCTTTCAACAGCGTTTTAGACCCATTCTGATCCCCATCTGTTATTGATTGCCTAACTTGTGGCGGTAAGTAAATCATGTGACCGGATCGCCAAGGTGAGAATGACGTTTATGGCGTTCTGTAAACACGACTGCATTTTAATGCTAACTCATTTTATTTATTTAATCAGGCGAGGTAGGTGATCTGGCCCCTGAGAGTCATAAATCACATGTTAAAGGCACATGATGCTGAAACAGCAATGTGGTTCTGTTTGAAGAATTCCACTCTTCTGAAAATAGTTTATAATACTGAAATGCACTGCATTTGGCAAGAGGGTATAATACCATTATAATAAATTATCTAAAATCTTTAGTATAAACATGTAGACTACTAATAATATTCTGGTCACATTTAAAAAGACTGCTGAAAAGACTAGCTTAGCGTGTTTTTCCATGGAGATCCAAGGTTAGTGCTGGTTTGCTGCTGGTCCAGCTGAATTAATTAAATTAAATTGTAATTCCTTTAAGCTAGATTTTAAACATAAAGACATTTAAGAAGGACAGAGGTTACACAAAAGGATAATTAATTTTAATGCAAGGCCACTTAGTATATCTGTTGTTTTACTTCCTTTGGGAATCACTGAGTTGACTGCCAGATTAAAATACCTCAGTTAACGTATCTTCTCCTGGCAGAAAGAAAAGTTGTTCTCCAACAGATAAGTATTAAAACGCCATTACAATTTGGATTTGATCCAAAAAGGCTCCTCATCCAACTCAGCAAAAACTGTGTATTGTAGCTTTGACTGGATTAAACATTAACTTGATTAAACAAGGAGAAAAACTTGTTTTAGAAAAACTAAAACAGATTTTTTACTGTATTTAAATTTATTATTTGGAGAATGGCTGTGTAGATTACTAAAAGGTATAGGCATGGTACCATGGTACAGTCATGTCTTTAGATAGCTGTACCATAGGCTGGCATTATTAGCATATTTACAAGATGTGCACATATTTACTAGTACGTGTCTAGTTTATTACCTTGTATTTTACATTAATTTACACTAATGCATTGAAACATATATACTCTTCTATTGTTACTGTTAGTGTTACTGTTAGTGTTTGAAACTGTTATTACTGTATAGGATACCCTTTACCTGTATAGGATGAAAATTCTAGCCAAGAAAACAGTATGTTCCTGCTTATACAGAATGCTGGCAACTCTATTTAAGAACATTAAGAATAATTACAGTAATTTATTGCAACTCTCCTTTAATCCTTGCCTATGTTTATATTGATGATTTATATGGTGTAGATCCATATGTGTGCTGACCTTTGAACTTTCCGCTCTCCAGCAGTGCCCCAGACTCCTCAAGTGAAAAGAACTCCTCAACAGAGACAAAGTTATAGTCGACTCCTGTAAGTTCCCCGTCTCGCGGCTGTCTAGTCGTACCTGTGGATGGCAGGAAAAAACATCAAATAGAGCAAATCCAAATAACATGCAGAATTATTGACATACGGTCTTCAGCTCAGTGTGTGTGTGTATGTGTGTGTGCAGTCCTAGATTAAGATGGCATCTTATTCTCTCACCATTCACCCTTGACTGACAGGCAACAGGGTTATGAACAGCCTAGACCAATTATAGCAATCCAGCCTCAAAAATCTGACAAAGCTCTCTTTCTCTCTCTCTCTCTGTGGGCTCTGAACGGTTTAACACTGACACAACATCAATCACAAATTCTTCATCACTGTTCCACTCTGTGCACCGCCCACCGCCCCACACCTCACACACATCCACAGTGCAAAACACACACACAAATCCTTCCTACTTTCCACTATGACTTCTCTAATTAAAAGTCTGGAAGTAAAATCCCCAATACATCACAACATAGTCTCAACACTTCTCTCTGAGGTCCTGCAGTGTGTGTGTGTGTGTATTGATATATCCACCCGTAGCTTACACAGCCAGGGGCCTATTGGAATGATTAGACCGAATTACTTACTGCCACACCCACAATCAGCTGTTTCAATCACAGCTACAGGAGAGGGCACAGCAAGAAGACAGAGATGCATCATCTGTCTAATTTAAGGGTGGCCTCAAGGATGTGTGCGTGTGTGTGCATACGTGTGTGTAAACAATTAAGCAATGTTTAATGCACAAATTTTGTGCCAGAAAACTGCTTGAATACTCAAAGTTGCATAATAAGAGAGGACCCAACATATGTATTATGCATACAAATAGTTACATAAACTGTTTTATGTATGCACAACTAAATGTTAATTTAATAATCAGTAGCATGGTACATACATGACAGCAGGGGCCAGATCTATAGGCTGGACCACATAGTTGCAATTACATGCTGGAGTTTCAAGATTCAGTGCATAAATCAAATCATTACAATCATTTAATACAATAGAACATTTTTACATTTCTAATGCAGTTTGCAAACCTTTATTGTGGCTAGGCTGTAGCTGGGTTTACTGAAGTATATTAAATTGACATTTAACACTGAAAATTAAGCATTTTCGAAACTGTTATCATGTTTATATGAAGACTTCATTAAACGTATATTGAAAGCAATTATAGATCACACTGTGGACAACCACGCTGCTGTACATTTTATAGACATACCCCTAAAGCGGTTCGGACCATATTGAGCGGGTTTCTTCCACAACAGTGGACACATACAAAGAGGGATAGATAATAAAGATAATAAAGGACCATTTGCGATTTGTATGCAAATATTACAAACATGACAAATTCACTTAATGATGGAAACTTTTAGAAGAAGTAGCAGTAAATTTTGGCTGATAAAACTGTTGCTGGTAAATGATTAACTGTTTTGTGAATTAGATATTATAAAAGAAAGACTAGCCCTAAATATTTAAAATGCACTTACACATTTTTAAAGCATTAAAGCAACTGTCCTAAATACTTTCAATACTATATAAGCACTTATTAATGTGTACTATATTATATTTGTACTATATAAATGCTTTAGTTTAGTACATGTAGGATAAATGAGTAGTCTGATAAATAAAATCTAAAATAAATGTCCATGAACCATAGATTAAAATGTTTTTCATTTGTTTAAATGCATAAGGAAAGGAAACGTTTAAAAGCTGTAACTGGTCATTTTCCATTTGATTATTTATCTAAATAGTCCTGTAGTATTCCAATGATTTTTTTATCATTGGATAAACATAAAGC